>PVJO010023579.1:0-25853 GCA_004026905.1 Hystrix cristata | reverse complement strand
TTTTTTTTTTTTTTTTGTGGTGCTGGGGATCGAACTCAGGCCCTTGTGCTTGCAAGGCAAGCACTCTAATCACTGAGCTAAATCCCCAGCCCCTGTTAATACTTTTCTAAGTAACTTTTATTTCAACTTATTTAGTAAAATACAAGAGAATGCTGGATTAATATTGTTAAGAGAAATGATCAATTATTGGTTTTGACCAGGTTTTCCAAGAACATAGATAAAGCTTATGGAAAATGATCATAAAATTCCAGTTCCTTCTCCAATGTTTTCTTTTAATTCAGTGTCCCTTTATTACAGTGTACAGTATGAGAAATACATGCTTTATTATCTCCTCAACATGCTTGCCATCATCAGTGGCATTTAATTTTTAGACACAGCATTAAGAGTGATATTTCCCAATTTCTACTGAATTTTTTTATCCACACTTGACAGATCAATTATACCTGAAGATCATGATCACTGACTATTTCTTTAGAAAAAAAATTCTCAGAGAATAAAGTTGAACCTATTGATTTGTTGGTTTCAAGTAATGTGTCCAATAATATCTATATTCCAGGTACTATCTGGTCCTAAAATACTTTTTACCATTTCGTACAGTATAATCTAAATCTCACAGAGGGTAGCTTTCTCTTTGTCAGGCAGACAGAATAAAGCAGTAGGTTTCTTTTGATTTAGGATTGCTGCTGCTGACACAGAGACAAACTGGAGTAACACATAATGAAAATAAACTAGAATGATTAAGATAACTTTAGGTAAATACCAGACAATGAACTGTGATTCAATCTCAAGGAACTAAAATGATATCCTGTAGTGAGGAGAAGCCTATTTATTGGTAGCAAACATTTTAAATGTCAACATTTTTCAGAATAAAAATGAATTAAATATTTCATTGTTTATATGCAGTGGCAGTGTTCTGAATAAAATATGAATATGTATATTGTAATAAGCATATAAGTTCCAAAATATCTTCAGGCTCATTTAACTAATCTGTTTTTCAATATTCTTATGTTAGAATTACTTTTCTCATTTTCAAGTGTTAGTTTTCTGTGCTTACATTTTCCTGTAAATTTTAATCCGGTAGTTTCATTACTAGTTCTTTTGGCCTAAAGCATCCTTGTAAAACAGCAAGAGCATTTGACTCCAAAAAATGGTGACTTCTTTTGTGTGGGGTTTGCATCTATTCCTCTTTTTATACTTTGTTCTGATTCAATGTGACAGATCCATAGACATGTATGGTACATACCTGTACATATATGCAGCATACACCTACATTAAGCAAAGTATATTATTAGAATATTTTGTTATAACAGAGGCAGCATGTTGTAATTAACAAAATTAGGAGTATGAGGAATTTAGCTCTCATCCAAATACTGAAATACTCATCCAAATTTAGTTCTCATCCAAATACTAAGATTTGACAGTGAGCAAATTATTCCGTTTCTTTACCTCGGTGCAGTAATGTCTAAAATGAGCTTGTGAGATCAAAGAATATTACTTTTCAGACATAATATTAGTCTTCTAATGTCAGTGCTGCCCTTGGATGCAATTATTTTCGGAACTGGTATCATCATGATCATTTTCACCCCTTTGACAAGTGGTACTTAAGTATAAATACTTCAACCCAAAATTTCTGTGCTTTGCGGTTGTACGACAGCAACAACAAACAAAACAGAAATCTTGGATTTAAAGCCAGTCACCTTCGATGTTAAAATTCTTGGTCAGTATCAGTGATTTTAAAGGGAAAGGATTTGAATAGATGATTTCTTAGATCTATTTAATCCCTGGAATTCTACTGATCTAAGATTGATGTACTAAGAAAAAGGCATTCCCAATATGTCTTTAATAATGTTTGAAAACAGGCAAGAAATCCTAAGTAAAACTGATATATCCGAAAGTCTTTCTGGGGTAGCTGAAGTTATGTCTTGAAATATATTCATAAACCTTGGTCCTTTCTATGAAATGTCGTATTTCATAATAACAGCTCTTCTATGTGAGATTTCAAGCAAATACCTAGCAACAGTGGCACTCAAACCCAAGATAGAACTTACTTAGTCAAACCACTCAGTTGATGCATGGATCTCCCTGCAATCTTCCTGCCACTCAGTGATCAGCTCTGCTTTTTCACATCTCTTGTGATAAAGAATGCACTATTTTCCAAAATAATTGTTCCAGAATAGGTTATTTATCCCAGATAGATAGATAGATAGATAGATAGACAGACAGATAGATAGATGGATAGATAGATAGATAGACAGAGAGACAGACAGACAGATAGATAGATAGATAGATAGATAGATAGATAGGTAGATAGATAGGTAGATAGATAGATAGAATATCCATATATCCAAAACAATATACACATGTATATCATATATAGAGATGAAAAGAGCTCTAATTGTATCAGGTAAAGTTCATGCCTCTATTAAATTGCTTTCTTGGAAGGGAGTTATTATTTCTAACTATAGTGGTATGACTACTATAGGGCTAGTTTAAGTCATCCAAGAGGAAATTAGACAAATGTGAGTATTTTTAATGAGAAATGTTTGTGAGAAAAATCATGGAGGGATGAAGGGAAGATGGGCAAGATGTCAGATGCATCAGATCCAGCCCGAGTGCAGTAGAGATTGAAGCAAGGTGGTGGAGTGCAAGCATCTTAAGGACCTTTCCAAGGGAGTTTAGAACATGTGAGGCATCCGCAGTACCACACTGTCTGTCACAGGGGTCCCGTCTGTCCCAAGACCGAGTGCTTCTCGCTCTCGGCACCAGGCTGCATGGTCACCCCGGAGTGGCGTGTGCCGAGTGTATGCCGTTGCACTTGTGACGGAGGCATTCAGCAGCGTGACAGGCAGCCCCTTGCTCCATGACTGTTCCCCCAGGTGAAGATCCGAGAGTCACATTTTCATGGGTGCACATTCTACCCTTTGAAACACGGCCCTTCTTCCCTGTACAGACCTGCGCACATCCCTCTGGGGTCCTGTGGACTTCTCTTCCTTGGTGAGACAGGGTTTTACCTAGTGTTCTGAAGAAATTCCTTCATTCGTGGGGCTTTCTCATGTATTTCTCCATGTCCCCATTTCCTCTGTCTCCTGCCATCGTGGTGACTCTGCTTCTGTTCCTCGGGTACAAATAACTTGTAACTTAGCTGAGTGCAGTGTGTGCTGTGTTTGGGCTGAAGTCACTGGGACAGAGATGCCTCATGGAAGTTCCTGATTTAATACATGACTGCAACCCGAATGGTGGCACCGTGTCCCTTCAGAAAACTGTCCCCATGTTAGTGCTTCAGTCGTGCCTCGAAGGGCCACTCCAGCACTCCATGATGCTTGGTGTCTCTGGACGCTGACTTCTGTGTGGTGGTGTGATATGAACAGCTTGTACCGTCTAACAGATTTTCAGAACTTTTCCACCTGTGGTACATCATGTTGGTAGCTTCTGATTGACACAGAGAGTACATTTATGCCAAATAAATGTACCCCATGTTACAAATCAGTCTCCCACTCAAGGCGAGCTGGTTGTTACACGTTTACTAGCACGTGATGGAGTGTGCGGTACTCTGACTCGCCCTTCCTCTGGGGAAGGCTGTATCCTGCCGGAGCGATACGCTAAGTGGGCTTCCATAGCTGGGCAGCAAGCATTCCAAAGCTCCAATGCCAGCTGAGAATCTCATGGCAGAAAAAGCAAACTCTGTTCAGGACAGGTGTGTAGGGCTAGAAAAGACGAGCCACTAATGCTTACATGATGGAAGGAGCCCAAGGAATTCAACTTGCCACCAAGTACTACACTGATGACTGTTGGGACTGAGAAACTGAGATAAGAGCCAGTAGTCCTTAAACTGTTCAGACTGCTGATTTACATGTCCGCGACAAAAGTGCAGAGCTTCTATTAATATTTCAGATACGGTACATCTGAACAGGGGTCAGATTATCCTAACAATTCTGGTTGCCTGTTGTTTTTCCATTTCTTCTTTCATTTCAATTGCCTATATTGACAAATGTAATAATTGTGATCGAGATTGTGATTCTTTTGGTTATATGTTATTAATAACATGCTTTAAATGAGTAGCCTCTAACATTTCAGTAGATTTGGGGAGGTTTGCAGTATTTCACAAACCACAAAACACTAATACCCTTCATTTCACTCCAATATGGTGAGAGAAACAATAGATTAAAAATGAAAAAAAATTGTTTCAAAATTTCTTGCGTAAAATACAAAATTATAGTTCTAAATTTACTTTAAATTTTGTTTTATTGTTTCATTAAATTAATAACTAATTCTAAATCTGAACTTAAAATTTAAATCAATCCAATGACCTAATTGCCTAGGACAAGTTGTGATCAAACTTACAGACATGGCATTTTATTTCTAAATGTAAATTTACCTGAAATAGAGCTGATTAAGTAATAGAGTCTGGAAATAACTTCAAGGATCACATAACTGACTGCATAGTCCCTTTCGCTTTTCTATAGAAGAATGCCTATGCTTTGTAGTGTATGAAGAGGGGCTCTATCAAATTCTAGGGTACAGACAGTCCCCACGGAGTGATTCCAGGGCACCCAGGGCACCACAGCCCGGGGGAGAAGAGCAAAGGGATATGGCCTGTGCAGTCCAATGGGGCTGGCTCCTCTTTAGAGCAATCTGTTCTTATGAAAGTGAACCTGGTCCTTTAGAACTGAATGAAACCCTTCTAAAGATGGGGCCTCCGTGACCCAACCACCTTCCTCTCTGTCCCACCTAGTACAGACTCAACACCCCTCAGTATTGTTATATTGAGGACCACGCTTCCAGGATTTGAACCTTTGGAGGATGGAGCATTGACAAACAATAGCACTTGCTAAGTTTAGTTTGAAACTGAATGAGTGATTAAGTGAATTCATTTTGCAGTCACATACAAAGACTAGCAGCATGGAGAAAGAAAGACACTTTTTTCTTTTCCTCTTTTTTTGTTTTTTAAGAAAGTTGCTACAGGAAAATGTACAACTACTTGACCACAGCTTTGGGATAATAATACATTAGGAATTAAGTTGTGTTTTAAGTAAATTTTCCCAAAAGAAGGAAAATATATCATGATGGAAACTATTTATATTATGATTAATTTTTTTATTATGATTAATTTATACTGACACATATATGCTTTTAAAATAATAGTATCTTATTAACAATGAAAAGTCTCATAATAAAAAAAATTAAATAAATGAACTTACATAAGCATATGAGTGCAAATGGTAATATTTATTGCTTCAATATTTATTTGATCTTTGGGAATAAATGTTTTCTACAAATTTATTTTGTATTTTCATGTTTTGCTTTTGGCAGTTTTGGTTAGTATCTATTTCTCATTTATTTTTAAAAATTATTTTAGCTTTCCAACATACATGAGATTTTACTGCATTAGATATGTTGCAGTTGTTGAGAATAATTTCTTCCAAGTTTTGGATTTTAATTCCTTATATTGTTTTTTAGTTAACTAAATGTGCAACTGGCATAGATCATTTGTTTATAGTTACCCAATTATTTCTTTGACCATTTATTTCAGAGTCTGCCAGTAATTTTTATTTTCCTGCCTTCGGTTAACAACTAGTGCTTCTGGGGAACCTTTATTATGTGCTTTTCCCAAGGAGATATAAAGTACACAGATTTCAAGCTGTGACCAGGCACTGATGACCTTTATGTTAACAGCATGGACGTCTCTTACGCCCCAGCCAGATTCCCTCACATGTCCGTCTGGGTGTCTCCCAGTCACCTGAGATAAAAGAAGCCCCAAATTATAACTGACAACATTTTCTTGTTCTATAAATTCGTTCACCTCAAGTTGACAGAAACAACAATTTGATATGATAGGCTTTAGAGTGATCTTTCTTTTCCCCTCCTTCTGCTCCTTAAATCTTCTTTTCATCTTCCCTGCATCTGTTCAGGTGTGATTTCCTTTATTATGGAAAGACTGATTTCTTTCCAACCCTTGAAAATCATCTTCGTGGAGTTCATATTCTACTAATTTTTTCTACTCATTGAACCACATCTAAATTATTTATAGCAAAGTATAATTAAATTTGTTAAAGATACATTCCTAGTAGGATTTCGAGAAATAGATCCATTAATACTAGTTTTAATAACTGCATAAAATATTCAAGTTGTAATAACTGCATAAAAACTGTATTCCTACTTAAAATTGCATGAACAAATCTCTTCTGGATTTAGATATTTTGATGGCAGCAGAAATATTATACTTCTTTTCAATAAAAATCTCACAATTAGACTGATACATGTGTCATTATATTTAAAACCAATGATGTTTATAATTCCTGTGCTACAGAGAGTCATTCCAAATTCCTGATAGGAATCAGTGGATAATAATAAACAGGCAGACCTTGACATTATTAAATGATACATGAGACATTATGCTAATTTAGCCTTTGACTTATTCATCATTTATCACCCAAAAGTCTCTTTTGAAGTAAAAGTGCCATTTTATTACTTTAAAAATGTGACTTTGCACATATTTTTTCATTAAAAAGATATTAACTTTTCAGAGAAATCGCTAGAAAATTTAATCTGTATTCGATTCCAGGATTCAAAGATAAATAAAATATGAACTGTATATTTTATGTCAATTAATCCTACATATCACTCTTCACAAAGATTTTAGATTAAAGTGAGATCCATTTATTTTGTTTACAATATGTGAAGAGACCCTATCTTTGTATACTGTGATACCGTATTTCTTTGCTTTTATTTTCCAGCCAATAAAAATAGTCATGGATTTTTTTTTTTAAATCGCGATGCTGGTTATTATTGCAAAAAAAAAAAAAAAAAAGAAAGAAAAATAAGATTGCTGGCCGTGGGTCATTTCTCAAGCTATTCTCCATTAACTGTGTGATGTTGGGGACTGGTCCTGTCTTGCTTTGTGCAGGTGATTAAAGCAGTAGAGGAAGGCTACAGGCTGCCCAGCCCCATGGACTGTCCTGCTGCTCTCTACCAATTAATGCTAGACTGCTGGCAGAAAGACCGCAACAGCAGGCCCAAGTTTGATGAGATCGTCAACATGCTGGACAAGCTGATCCGCAACCCAAGCAGTCTGAAGACGTTAGTGAATGCGTCTAACAGGTATGAGGCCAGACCGGAGCGATTTTTCTGAATGTGTCTAATTCAGACTAATGCCACAAATATCGTATTGATTAAATCATTGTTATATACAAGTCAATCTATGAATTCATATGACTTGAATATATCTGAATGCAATTTTTTCATAATATTACTCTCTTGTAATTCAGGAAACATAAGTGATTGTACTAAAAAGCAACTGTACCTAACCTAATAGTGTAAAGTTCCAGTTTCAAAAAAATTCACAACCTCTATCCGGTAACATTCACAAATATTTGGATGTTGTGCAGTATTTTCATGTGATTTCCAGGATACATGTGGACAGGGAAAATAAGTTTATAAGAGAACAGGGAAAGATCAAATGAATACTGATATGTTTTGAACTAGAATATTTAATAACTATCACACTTTGATTTCTTTAAAACGTTTTAGTGTCTATCTTGTAAATATGAATACATTTCAGTATTTGTGTTTTAAGAACATAGACAACTCTAAGGACCTTTTTTCTCTTATCCAGATATTTGATTAGTCACTTAACATGCAGTTCAAACAGGACTTAAAACTGACAAATGAGAAACATTGTGGAGAAAATTTGTGTGAGCAAATGACTATATTTTCTACTTTTCTGAATAGCAACATAAACACATTTAAGTAATGCTGCATACTTATAATGTATGCTTTACTCTTTATCTGAAAAATTACCAGATTATTCTTTCTAAAATGAATCAGTTTGATTTCAAACTAGAAATATACTAGTTGTTATCTTCAGCAGATATGGAGCAGTTGTCTATTTTACAAGAAATACTATTCTGCCAGTAACAGAATTAGCTCCATTTAGCATGAACTAAATGGATCAGTTTGTGTATAAAGTTACAAAAGTTCTAATTTTGACATAAGATTTAATTACTAGCAAAAAAGTCATTTTAAATACAAATGAGGAATGAATCTTCAAGCTTTGTTCAAGCACCATTAGCTTTCTGTGGTAGCAATTGGAGAATGCATCTTCTTGGCAATTATTCCTATGTTGCTCTCTAAATATCTGCTCTCAGATTGTTTATTGTCATGTAAGATATTAAGCCTTTCTCTCAGCTATTCATTTGAATTATGTTACTTTTTCACAAATGACCATGAGGGAAGGAAATAATAAAAAAAGGAATACTTGATATTCTAAATTTTATTAATTTACTTCACCACCATTATTGTAAGTTGACCACATTTCTTTCTAAAAAAAAGTTTGTATTTTTTATATGCAGTGTATAGGATTTGTCTTGCTAGGTTTTGTTTAAATAGGTTTAGATTTCAAAGTGTACCATTCAGTGCCCCTCCTTTATTCAGGTGTAAATCCTAATTCTAGCAGATGTTAGGTCCTGCTTCATTGTCTACTTTTCCATTCCCCTTTATGTCACAAGATCTGGTGGTTTTTAGGAACCATGTAAATGCATCTGAATATCTGTCAAAACCTTGAAATTTTCTACTCCAATGATTTTGTTTCTTAACTCTAGCTTAGACTCGCCTTCCCATGATTTTATTCTAGAACTTTCTACCACCCCAAATTGCAACATTTTCATAATTTCTACTTCAAAAGGCTATTCCTCAACCTCTTTCTCTTATTTTTCTATGCCTAACAATTTTTGGACCTGCTTTTTAATGGTTACAAATCAGTGCATTGTACTCACTCATTCATTCAGCACCTATTTACCTTTACATTCATGTCATTCTATTATTGGTCATTTTTTATTATTATTATTGGTCAAAATCTATGAATTTAGGATAGTAAAAATTGTACAATGTTTTGGTTGATTCTGTTCAGTGTTTTTCTTTCTTTCCTGTGTTTGGAACTACAGTTTGTTTTCTAGGTTCTACTTCTTACTTCAAGTGAATTAATAATCATTCATCCTTATATAAGAGCAGAAAAGGAAGCATAAATAGCTTCTGGGCTTTCTGAGAAATAAACTTAAATAAGCATGGGTTTCTCTAGGAAATTTTAAAAAATAATTAGCTTTGCACAAATTATTCTGCATATCTATATTTGGTAGCATTTTCTGTATTTTTGTAAAGAAAAACAATGGTAGAAAGTAAATATATCTAAATGACTATATGAAAAATTTTAGTAAACACTAATTTTAGAACAACTCTATGTGCACAGCAAAATTAAGCAAGAACAATTCTATGTGCACAGCAAAATTAAGCAAAAGGTAGATAGATCTTCCTTCTGGCTCCTTCCTCTCCACACACAGAGCCTTCCACGTCCCATTGTCAACATCCTCCACCAGACTGTCACCCTGATGAGCCTACAGTGACACATCATTGTAACAAAAGGTCTGTGGTTTTCACTCGGCTTCACTTGGTATTGTATATTCTGTGGGTTTAGACAGATATTTAACGATGTACCTACCACTATTGTATCATACGTCGTCATTCTATTGCCGTTAAATTCCTAACTTCATGCGTTCATACTACATAAAATTTAAGCTATTGTTCTATTTCATAGAAATTTACTGATTAGCCTATTATAAATCCTCCTTCATGCTGCATTAAAAATACTTGGTATGCTGATTTTGTGTTTTCCCATATTTTGAATTAGTCACTTCCATGTTAGCATTTATTTATTTTCTTATGAATACACAGTTATTAAATGTGAGTTAACATTGCAGGAAACTTTCTTAGAAAAGCCTTGTAATGTTCGTGTCTTATGTATTTTAGAGTCTCCAGTTTGTTGGCAGAACATGGATCCCTGGGGTCTGGGGCCTACAGATCAGTAGGTGAATGGCTAGAAGCAATCAAGATGGGCCGCTATACAGAGATTTTCATGGAAAATGGATACAGTTCAATGGACGCTGTGGCTCAGGTGACCTTGGAGTGAGTAATTTTTCTGATAATCTTTGCGCAATTGTTGGGGCTAAAAAAAAAAAAAAAATGTTCAGAACCCAATCTGGATGAGATCAAGGGGAATCAGTTAACCTTTGTCCACATGCGGCAGCTTTCAGAGAAACCTCATCTTTTTTAGCCTCTATTGTTAACAACTGCATGGTTAATGCTTCTTGTGGCCAGTATCTTTGCTTCTTTGCTTCAAACAAATAGCATTTGAATAATTGGAATAAGAGCTCTTTGGCAAAGTACTGGTATTTTGTGTTGTGGAAAAGATGTTTTCTTGACAGATTTTTATACTCGTCTTATGTTGAATGTAAATAAAAAAACAGAACAAACTGTAAGCACAATTGGTGTAGCTAGGCCTACCGAACAGCAAAACGTATTCCTAAATTTCAGCTCTCCATGACGAATACCCAGGTAATGAGCTTCAACAAACCTCTCTGGCAGGAAGCCCATTTAGTGTCTGAGTGGTGCACTTACATTCTCCCAGTCTAAGAATATATCACATCCTGCCTCTGATGTACTATTTGGTACAATCTCAGTGGAACCAATTGTGCCCTTTCCTGTGTGCACGTTTAAGATAAAGTTTATTAAATCTAATACAATAAAAATTGGTAGAATTAAATATTAAATTATTTAAGGTTGTAAGTTGTTTGTATTTTATTCTATACTCTGTATGTGTGATTATTTCGGCCTAATTGTTATTTGTGAAAATTAACTGTCCATATGGTGGTTCCATCTAGATGACATTAATATTGATCATGTTTTAACCTGAGAATATAATGCTAACATATTTCAAATTACCTGCAAATTCAAAGGTTAGAATATTGTTTCAAAGATTAGAAAATGTGAGAATGTCTAAATTGCTAAGCCACGGTTGTTATTTCATCACTTTGTAATATGAACATTGGATGGTTCTCTTGCCATCTCTATCATCCTGGCATTCTTTGATTCACTGAATTCACTGCTAATCTCCACAAAAGGTAACAGGGTATCATCATTTATCCTACTTAATGTCATATTCTCTGCTTTCTCTACCTTCTTACCAGTAACTAAACAGACCTGAAATCACAAGCACGCTACCTGTTTTTTAAATGTATTCAATTCCATTCTTACTGTCACTACCAAATCATGTGTACCTGATGACATATACGCTTTGCCCATTATTTCTTTGGACAGTCAAAGGAACTCATGTGTGTTATATTTAAAATAGTATACTGAAAATTTTATTGATAATTTCAAGCTATTTTTACATGATTGCTATTTAATTTTTCAGTAAAAAATGGTCATTTTAATTTATTAAAGTCATTTGTCATTTTATATTAAAATGATACTGTAGGTATTTCTTCTACCCAATGTCAGATTACTTGTAAATATATAATAAAATTATTTGCATTAAACAATGTCTCTTTTTTTATTAAGACAGCATAATTCATATACAGTTAGATCTACATTTTCATTTTTCACTTTAGAGAAAAGTTATAATCATAAAAGTGGTTTTGCATAAACTACCTGTGTTTTACTTTATTTCTTTGGGGCCCCAAAATACTATAAATATTTCCAATATTTTTGCATTATTGTCCCCTTTGTTCTTACTTCATTTAATTCTGTTCTGTTTGCCTTCTTGTGTGTTCCTGTAACCTCAGATCTTCTTCACTGTGATTTTTTGCCTCCAGTCCTAACCTTCTCTTCTGTCTTCCTGTAATGGTTGCTCTCCAGCCTGCTGTCTCTTGCTATATTGCCTCCTGAAGATTTTGTGGTTTAATTCATTTACTCTGACCAATGAAAAAAATGAAACTAAATGACTTAGAACAACTTCTTTTTCAAAGGATGTTGGCCTTCTAATAATGACAATTGCTTCATATTCCTGGACCCAGAAGGATTCACACACTGTTCCTTCTAGTAATTGTGCCAGTGAATCCTAACCCCAATGAAGCCAACTTCTCAGAGAATCCAGCACCATTAAATATGTGTTCTCTGGTTTACTGTATTTTTGATTACAGTTTCCCTAATTAGTAAGAATGTATTTATAAAGATATTATGTTAACTCACAAAATGAGAGGTAATCAGTAATTTGGTTTTTTAAGAATTAAAACAAAAAGATTTATCATCTTTTTTGCCCCTCTGCCAAAAGGGGGAAATAAAAAGTCAGTCATTTCTAAGAACTACTGTAATGGGAAAGGACAATCGTATTTTCAGCAAAAAGCAAGGGCAGTATCTCAAAACACCCTGATAATGACTTCACACAGTCTTAAGCCAATATCTAAATATTAATTTTATGAAGCCCATGTAATACTTATTATGTAATAAATAATAAAGTATTAGTCTTAGAATTATTGTCATGGGCTCATAAAACCTGGGAATAGAAGAATACATTCATAGCTGCTTTAAATGGTTAAAAGGTTGTTAGAATCAACTCATGTAAAGCAAATGCTCAAATTACCATATATAAAATAATTTTTGTTATAATTTGTGACATCCAATTTGCTTTTGTAGCAGGTTTAGAAAAAGAGCAAAACATGCAATTTGTCACCACCACATACTTTGGTTAAACACTTCCTTTGTAGAGGTTTTTGTATGGATTATTCACCAGTATGTGCTCATATGGATGAATGTGGAAAAGTGAAGGATTTGGAACTCTCGGAGTCAAAACATGTTGAGTGAAAGTAACTTTCAAATGTAGATATTTCTGTCTGTTGTTCTCTGTGCCAAAGCCTTGCTGTTCTATGTGCAGCATTCATATTTGAACAAAATGTTGTATCATTAATGGCAAAAACTGTACTCTCAAGTATAAGGGCAGTGAGTTTTTGTGAGCTTAATTTGAGGCAAGTTACAAATTGAATGGAAAGATTTCGATTAAGAAGAGTATCACAGCTGCTTTTTAGACGTCTTGTCAGATCAGTGCTGTCAAATTTTGGTTACTCAGAAAATGAGCAAAATCTTGTGACTTTAAATATAATGCCAGTTGTGTATAAGCTGAAGAGGTTCATGTTAGTCTCATTTAATAGCGTGGAACCTGAAACGACGGTTAATGTTTTCCAAATCTAAAGCCAAATTTGTGCAGACTAACTCGACTAGATTTATTAACTTATTTAGAAAGCAATTATGCATAATTTAGAATATATTAAAGCATGCACAAGAGAACTCTATTTTCTACATAATTAAGTGAAACCTCCAAGTTTACACTCAGGAGGTCTTATCTATTTAAAACTATCAACAAGCCATGGTTAAATCTCTTCTTGTCTGCAGTATACATATATTTATCACATACAGTAGTTTTGTAAATTATTATTAGACTCTTTGAAACAAGTGCACAAATGCATGATAAAACTATGACAAAAGCAGAAAAAAAGCAAAACAAAACAAACAACAACAACAAAAAAACGACTGCAGTCCAGTGACTATTTATCACCCTCTTTTCTCCCTTCTCCTGTCCAGCCAGTATCGAAGGACTAAATTCCAGTAGGATGGCTAAACGGTGTGTAAAGCAGAAGGGAGAAAAGTGATCCAGGAAATAACTTATCCACAAGTGGATAAATTTTGTCCTGAATAATCAACACTTGGCTCCAGCATCAAATAGATATCTCTTATTAATCTTTATTTTTGTTCTTTTACCAATTTAGCATCTTAATATGCTAAAACAGTGTGTTTTCATTGCTTAATGTCATGGAATAGTGTTTGAAAAGGTGCTGAAATGTAATCCCAACAATCACATTTCATTATAATTTGCAACTCTTCTACAACTATTGTCAGCAGAGCACAAACTATTTTTATATGACAGTATTCTTCTCATTATGCTTAGATTTATAAGCCTATGCTGAAGTACAGTTTGTTATCATTAGAATGGGCCTCGGGTATTGCTTAAGAGTACATGTGGTCATGGTGAAATTAGTATAATATTTATAAAGGAGACACACTTAAAGTTACCTGTAAAATTTTGCATATTGAAAAGTGAAATTAGAAAAATAGGATATCATGCACCAGTTCCAAGTATTTCTTTAAAGTTTATCATATAAAGTGAGAAATTTCATTATAAAATTTTTCTTTTTCTCAATTTTCCCACATTAATACTGTTAATCTGATCATTTAATATATACATCATATAGTAGAGTAAGAACCGTAGGAAACAGCAAAAAACGAGATAAAACTACATAAAAGAAAATGTTTTACTGCATGTATCAATACCGAGATATTTAACCTTTGCATTTTTCTAATATTATTTCAACTTTCATATATAGTATCATTAAAAAATGTTAATTGGAGTTTTAAAAGAATGAATTATGCTATTGAGAAAAGTTAAACCTGCATAAGTTACTTTCCACATTTTCAAAAAAACACATTGTATAAATATATATGTACTTGCATCCATTATAAGCATGATATTTTCTAAACCTCTGTGCATTAATTTGGTGCCTTTGAAAATAATACATAAGATGTAAAGTAAAACCACAGCATTCCATTGAAGGCACATAGTATTTATTGCAATATGTAAAACACAGTGCTATAATTTTATAATTCCATTTCTTCCATGTATAAGGAAGAATGGGACAAAGTGGAAAAGAAGGAAAAAGTGGGAAAGAGATAGAGAAAAAGATAATTTTATTGGTCTGTCTATTTGTACGTGAGTGCACGTGAGTGATACCCACATATATTAACTAAATATAAGTTCTCAAAACATTCATTATTTAGCAAGATACATTGATAATATTGGAAAATGTCATCTTTGGTGGTCATTTCAAGAGAAAGAAACTACATTTATATTTAATATAACAATTTAAGGCTCTAAATATAAACTAAATGAAACTAGTGATTTGATGTTTTTTGGATCAAACAACCAAGATATGGAATAAGGCACACAAAGGCATACACACTCCTTCACATTTAAGTTTTGTTATTGTATATGAAAAAATCAAAAAAAAAGAAAAAAGAAAAATCCATGCTTTTGAACTGGAAAACCTATCAATTCTTTTTGGTTTTCTGGTCATTAAGAATACAATATAATGGTTATTCTCAAAATATTATTCCTAGTAGTTGGTCTGGCAATTTTGAATGACACAACTAAAGTACGTCCATGTATGTACATGGATTCACATCTATACGTCCCAACTTGAATTCATAACTGTCACCTCTGAGTTTACAAAGCGTATGGTAAAATGTGTGTTTTAAAATATCATTTCTACTCCTGGTTGAATTCTGTACTACAGACTGAATGTTTTTAGCTTAAAAACTTTAACATTGAATTCCCTTTTCTCCCAGCTTTGGCACACATTTTGGTACCACATATGCGCAATTCTTCATGACTCATGGAATATGTGGAAACATGAGAATATTAATCATCCCATAAAGCAAACTGCCATGAAATACAGATGCAGTTATCATAACTTCAATCAAAAATATGTGTGTAGTTCTCTTCATTAGATATTTTCTTTGTTTGAATCTTAGGTAATTGGTGTTAGATTTACAGAACTTTCATTTTACAGATGAGTTGTTACATTTAGTTTGACATGCTTTGCTCAAAATGATACCTAAAAATTGTAAGAAAGTGAGAGTGTGGACTCTGCTTTTAGTCCTACTGCTGTTACACACTGACTGTGTTATCTAGTCAACTAACGTAAATTCTCCAAGCCTGTTTCCTAATCCATACAAGACATTTTATATATGTAATATGCACGAGTTAAATATTTTCCTATCATACACGAAGACAGGTCTGTTAACTGTTGCTGGCTATGTTTAGTGATATTATTCTCAGCCATGTGAGACTTTGTCCCTCAGAACATCTGGCATATTTGAAGAGATTTTGTCTCATCACAAGGAAGGGCCAGTGAGGGGCGGTGCTGGTCCCTAGCGGGTGGGGCTGGGGCTGCTGCTCAATGTCCTACAGCGCCCGGCACAGTTTCTCCAACAACACTGAAGCAAAGCTGAGAAACCCTGATTTAGGTGAAAAAAAAAGACAAGATTAAATTTAAGTCTCTTTTATTTCTATTTTAGTCCACAATTACGTGTTATATAGTCATTTTCATGTGCTAAAATTGATTTTCTTTCAAAGTGAATTTTACTAATTATTAAATTTTGCCAGTGATTCTCTTCCATGTCACATCCACTATTATTTTTACATTGTACTCTGGTGTCTTGTTGATATAATAATTTCTAAGGCCAATATTCACATTCTAAAAAGTAATATATCACCCTTGTTAGTATTACTGGCACGATTTTGACTACTCATTCCCCAAAACTGTCATAAGAAATCAAGAAACTAGCAAGGGAAGAAGAACGACAAAATATTTCAATAAGCAATTTGTAATACTAATTCAGATGGAGCCTATGCATCCCATAATTTTTATTTTTTAAAGATTTGGAGATTTTATGAGTTATCTAAATCTATTCAATTTTACCTAAAATCATTCTGATATCGTTACCTCCAATTTTGTTGAATTCTAAGAAAACTCAAAATTAAAACACTTAGTAAATGTAAAAATGTTTCTTTTTAGCAATACTTTTTAATACCAATTCAGATGGAGATTAGTTGTCCTTTAATTTTTATTCTCTAATAATTCAGAGATTTCTTTGAATTATCTTATTCAAGTTTACCTGAAATATTTCTGACATCATTTTCTCCAATTCTGTTGGATTCTAAGAAAATCTGAAATTAAAAAACTTAGTAAGTACAAAAATGAACTTAGTAAGAACTTGAAAAATCTGAAATTGAAGAACTTAGTAAGTGCAACACTTAGCTTGTGTTCAACAAAGTAAAGAAGTCTTACATGGCAAACATCTTTGTCATTTACAGTTTTTACTTGTTAGAGCTCATTTTTTCTATGGCTAATGAATATTATTTTCCAAATATAAATGAATTATTATATTTTCATGTGCACAATTTAGGGGCATAGCGTTCATAAATAACTTATAAAATAAATCTTAAAACCATAGGTATTCACTGTTTCATGTTCAGTAAACATTTGTAGTTTTCTTTTGACTACTACTTCTTTTATAAAATGCACAAAAAATAAACTTGAAGGACCTGTTTGATAGTGTGTAATCTTCGGAATGCTCAACATGCGAGTAGAACCTAGATGTTATTTAAAAGAAAGGAAGCTCCTGTACTTTGGGTCCAAAATAAAAAAAAAAAATAACAAAAATATTGTTATAAGAGCACTGTGGTAATGATCATTCCCTAGCAATATTTGTTATATATAATGATTGTATAAAATAAGGCATTTAAAGGGTTTGGTCTTCAGCTGCTTAGCTCTAAATATTTTTAAGGTAGTAGCAAAAAAAATCTTACATACATTGTAGGTCCACATTTTCAAAACCGTCCAGTGAAATTGTACCCTTTAAGTTCAGGAATTATTAGTAATGAACAGATTTGTTTTTCTACCACTCTGTGCCATTTAAATCATGTTCACCAACGGGGACAAACATGCACTATGTCGTTCCCTGTTACAAATATTAATTTGATTGTACATTGAATTTTTTCAAGGTACAATTTTAGTCCGCCTTTGAAAATTGGACCCTGAATGTCTAAAGCGGGACTGTACTGTCTAGTTTCTGCCAAAGGTTTGCCAGCGGGAAATACTGAAGTTTGCTGCCAGTTGATTCCATACATACACCCAATGTGTGCTTTCTCCACGCAGGGACTTGAGGCGCCTCGGCGTGACTCTTGTGGGTCACCAGAAGAAGATCATGAGCAGCCTTCAAGAAATGAAGGTGCAGCTGGTAAACGGAACGATGCCATTGTGATTTCTGCCACTGTCACATCTTCAAGCGAATGATTCTGCACTTTGTCAACAGCCCTGAGAGTTATTTTAACAAAAAAAGGGGAAAAGGGGAAAAGAGTGATTCTGAAACTTAAGAGAGCTTTTGCCTCAGTCATAGAAATTGATTGTAATCAGTGTTTTACTAAAATCTCCGATCTTCCCCTTAGTGTCTTCACTTTTCAGGAAACAACTATAATCTGCACACATAAGAGCAGGAAGGTAAACATTATCTCATGTTACAATAACAGCAAAGTCTTTCCCATTACTTCTACAAAATTTTGTACATGACATTTATAAATACATAGCACCTTCAAAGACAGCCCCTTCCAAAACTCCAGGGATCTACTTGAAAGGAGAGGTTCTGTAGCCATCTGTGGGCTGTGAAACGCTGCGGTTTATGGAAGTTTACTTCAAGTCTTAAATGTCTGCATAAGTGTATCGAAGAGCAATATGGTTAGCGTCTTCTTAATACATATCTTCTTTTGTAATTTTAAAATACTATTACATGGTATTAAGTTATAGAAACTATGAACATGTTGCTTGATGAAGGAAAAGTACAATACAGGGTGTATATTTATTTTTCTGTGTTATAAAATTTACTTTTAGTTGCTCTTCTAAAGACTATTAAGTAATAAATGTGTATATACTGTATAATTTTGCTATATACCCACAAACTGACTTGGAGTTGTGTGTGCTTACACATGTGTGGATTATCATTCTGCTTGCAATTTTAATAGTGTTTTAATTTTAGTAACATAAAAGAACAGTTCCAGAGTGTAATATGAATGAGACATAAGAAAGCAAAAAGAACAACAACAACAACAACAACAAAAAAAAAACCCCACAAAATTTAACACAAACAGGTATCTGTTTTTCTCTCATGTGTCCAAAAGCTACTAATCTCTTTATTCACTCTCTTTATTCACTAACAGGAAATGTCTGTAAGATTATATCCCTTTTGGCTTTTTAAAACACTTTGTAATATCTGTGACAATGTAGTTCTTCTAGCCATTAATCTTGCAGCCCTGTAAGAAATTTTACCTTTTTGAGTCCCAGAAAATATCTTGTCAAGCAAAGTTGACACGAAAGGGCACTTTTTCAGTGGGATGTAAAAGGATTTAACTGTGCCGGCTTCTGTTAATGTTGGTAAATCCAGGCATATAGCACTAAGCAGCACACTTAAGTGTTAATCCTTTGGAACCATTTCCATTGTGGCTTATTGCTAGAAATTTTGATACTAAGGTAGAAATTGAATGATGAAGAATAATTAGATATGTAGATAGATATTTCCTTTATAATCTGGTAGAAATGGAAAGATGAAAAATATATGCATTTTTTCCCTTAGACTCTTCTGTTTCAAGACTTGACAAGTATGACTTATCGATGGTCCTTTATTAGCTTGGTAATTTCTGTATTCAATTATGTGGCATTGAATTTTATTTGTATGAATTGATCCAAAGTATTATTTAATTGGACTTGTTAAAGAATGGAAGATATGTCCTCTGTATGTTCCGTATACTACACTGTGAAAACTGATATCTGTGATAAAAAAAAAAAAATACTTATTTTGAAGTTGTACAAAACTGAGCTCCTTTGTGACATGAACAAACTTTTTATGTCATTACACTTTATAAAATCATGGACTAGCATATGATACTCAAAGAGCACGATACTTAAATAAGATATTGCCTACTTGTGATTTTCAGTCGTATGTCCGTGCTGCCTGGAATATGAAATCCATAGAAAAGGTATATGTATTAGGAACGGTACTCTTTTCCCTAAGCACCTGGTTTATATAAATGTTAGCACATGGAAGAATAAATTTAGGGAAATAATGTATTTCTATTCTGCCCACTCTTTATGTAAACAGTGAAGTAGCTCTTTGCTAAAGAACAAGAAAAAACCAACAACAACGAAAAGAAAGAACAAGGTCTGAAAAATGTTCAAACTCTTTTAAATTAAATTTCTATAAAGTACCATGAATCAACACACACTATGCTTCAATTGTGCTCTATTAGTTTAGTGAAATTGCCAGAGAAAGGTGAAAGAAGTGTTTCAATATCATGCTGATAACAATCACAATTGGCATCATCATTAATAAGATGAATTTATTCATTTCAATAAACAGAAGATTATTGAAACTAATTCCTCTTGTACAAAATAATTGGGAATTGTGTTATACTTTATTACATTTTATAAAAAATATTTGAATCCAAGTGATAAAGTAACAATTGAGAAAATGTTAGACTTAGTGCTTTAAAAGGAAAATGACCAGGTAACTTAGAGCTGGTTGACTAGTCACAGCTGCATGGACGTAAAAAAGTATTTTTAAAATTGTTTTCCAATTTAGTAAGTGCAAAGATTATAGGGAATTCAGGGTGGAGGATATATAAGTAATAGAAGATAGAATGTAGATTTCCTCTTTTTCACAAAAGAACATAAATTTGGATCAAATTTATTTGCCCCTTTGTAAGTCTGGTGTTTACTCTGGAAAATTCGGTAATTCAAAATGGAAATTAAGTAGCCAAGTAGATTTCATCTATATCTCAGTTTGAGCATTTCTAAAGAATGTCAATATAATTTTAAAACAATAAAGATTTTTAAATAAAATGTACTTTGCCACCATCACAAAAGCAAAGAATGCCTTTCTAAAATACTTGCTCACCACTAGATGTGCCACTAATTGAAAAGCGCAGATCTCAGATACAAATGCGAGAAACAGAAGGAGGAAGCAGCTCTCCTGAAATACATCTAGACTGTTTGTAGCCCAGGACAAGGTTTGACAAACCATTGTGTGATTTCTTATCCTATTGGCTCATGTAGTCATCCACTAGACTACCAAAATTCAAGTATCAGTCTGGTAACTTTAGCACACACGATTGTTTTGTCAAATAGTTTGTAATTTTTTGTAATTATCAGTTGCCCTATCTTTTGACATGAGTCTCATTGTTGGACCTTGAAAAAAAGTACAAGCAGGGAATTATTTTCAACCTACTGGTAACTGTTGACATCATTCAGTTACTACTTTAATCAATCATTCTTTGTGTCTAATCTTGTCATTTGCTTCCATGTATTATGGCATATATACAGTTACTCTTTTTGAAATGTATTTGTATGTAAAAATGTAAAGATTTTGATTTTCCTGCTTTTTAAAAATTTAATGTGCATAGTTTTTTATTTCTTATATTTCATTCACCGAATCAGTGTTCTGAAGTCCGGGTCCACTGTAAAATCTGTATCATGAGCTGGAGTGTAGCTCAGTTCTAGAGCGCTGCCCTGGAATGCACATGGCCCTGGGTTCAATCCCCAATACCACAAAAGTGTATCAGTACTTTGTCTAACTTAAGCAGGGCCAGCATTATTAGTTTGAGAGTCACCTAAACAATGAATAATATCCTTATCTCTGCTTAGAAAAGAGTTTTAACCAGCGTGCAAGGGTGATGACACTGTTCCCCATCTCGAGTTTAAAATGGAATTTTAGCATCAGTTGAGCATTTATATGTTTGCATGTCTGGTATTTGATTTTTATGTGAAAGCAAAAGGTTTTCCACACCTTTCTTGATTCCATTTGAAGTGGTTTCTCAGAGCACAAGCACAGATAATTTACCTTTGGAAGGTGTTTTTCACTGTAATGATGCACTGAATGGCAAACATTCTTTGGGTAAGGTATTCAAAATTTACTAGATGTAGAATATTGTGTAGTAGAATAATAAATTTTCCTTGTTTTGTTCTTTCTAAACATAGAAAGAAAGCTAAGTGTAATAGTAAATTGCCTTTGTTATGTCCTGCCACATGTTTAAAATCAAAGTAAATTAAAAAGTAGGTACAATATAATGGTGATGATGATGATGATGAATAAATAGAATTAAAATTCTAGCTTTATTTGAAATTTAAGAACTAGAATAACATCATTTTTCAACTCTAGCACAGCTGGTTACATTGAATATTTTTCTCTATTATGATGTTAATTATATAGTAATGTATCAAAGAAGAAATAGATCAGAACTTTCTTTTCATTTCTTGCCTCACTTATGAAAAAAAATCTTTTCCTATATAAATGGTTGAATGTTCTTGTTTGGAATGACCACATAATTATTGCTTAGAAGAAGGCACCAATTAATGTTTTTTTAAAAAAAATTCTGTTTATAATAATCAGAATCTAATGTTTTTCTTCTAAATATTAATGGAAAAAAATGGAAGGTGACAAAAATATGTCATGTTTATTCAGGATTCAGGATGTGGGCTGTATTGATGGATATTTGAGTGGTCAACATATTTGTGAATCTTTAGACTGCTGTAATTTTATAATTATTTATAAGTATGTAAACTGCATTTGTCATAGCCTGGGAATAAACTTAGACTCGGTTATTTGTTCATATGTTTACCAGATCTCTTGGTTTCAGGCAGTTCAGGATTAGCTGTGTGGCATGTCTTAGTCTTTGTTAGGCATTATGACCATAGTTCCTGTCTCAAGAGTTAATTTGAGGAAGGATTAGCATTTCTATATTTTTTTCCCATTTGAAATTCTCTGTGCTTTGGTTTGTATACATGTTTTTGTAGTGTAAAATATGAAATTTTCTATTTTTTCAGAAAATAAAAAAAAAAACTTTGAATACAGTTAAATCCAATTGTCATGCTTGCCCCTCTTCCAAGACTTTCATTTTGTAGGCTTTGTATAATGACTTCAGTTAGCATACGAAATTTTAATATTAAATATTTAGCATACGAAATTCAAATGATCAAAACATTTGAATTTCATATGCTAAATATTTAAAGGGTGACCAGCATCCATTTTCCACAGACATATTCGTGAGTTTTTGCGTGTAAATAATGTTTGCAAATGGAGATTGACAGCATATAGGATGTGAGCATTTCTGAGGCGAAACCTAATTAGACTTTTATTTGTGACAGTGTTGGACAACAGTTCTTGGGGCAGAAAATGAAAACTTAGTGCACCCTCTGTGACGGAGACATTTTACTAACTAGCAGCAGCTCGGACCTTCTGCCACCACACATCTGTCCTTGTGCTTCAGGTGTAGCTGGGAGGCTTGCACTACCACTGAAAAGGTGTTACTGTGCACACACCCTCCCTTTTTCTCTTTACATATTACATCGTATCTGTCTCTTTTTGTAAAAAGCATTTGGAGTAATCTGCTGTATTGCAGGAAATGAATCATGTTTATAATTTTTTGGACTTACACCATAAAAAGTGACATTACTATGCCTATTGAAATAACCCAGAATTCTTTTGCTTATGCATGAAAGTCACTGTAAAAGGATATTATTTGATATTGTAGTAAATATTATCATGGAAGTAACTCAGAGTTCTGCCCTTGTTTTGCTATGATGAAGGAGACTTGGTAATTCTGAACTTGCTCTTGACTAGGTAGAAGGGATGGGTGATAAAGTATTAACATTTGATGAAAATGCATCATTGTAATTAGAAAATCTTACTTTTGAGGCATACTCCATTGTCTCTCTTTTACTGATGAGGAAACAGTGGCTCAAAGATTAAGAAATTGCCTAGGGACTGATTGTTCTTCAATGGCAAGGTGAAACTCATGTTTATTGGAGAACAAACACATGAATTTTGCCACACATTACTTAGGTTCCACATTTTTGACCATGCTATTAAAATAAAAGAATCACTTATGCCAAACTTCTAATTTAAATGACACAAGATCAGCGGGTCATTGAGAATAGATGAATTGCACACTTTCACCACACAGTGTAAATCTTGGGATGAGAACTAGCATCTGACTGATCGCACTGCTAAGATTTGCAGTTTGGGTCAGCAGTCAAACTTTGATGATTAAAACCATTTTTTCTTATCTGTCATTCTGCCACAATCTAATTTAGGATATTTTTCAAATATAGGTTATAATTTTTGCACCTATGGTGAAATTACTGCACAGTTTTACAGTTTTCCGAAAGATCAGGAAATTGAAATAAATGTTTATTATTTATTTCTGGGGATATCTGAACTTATAGAACATTGAGGTATACAGGCCATTTGCTATCAAGTTGCTACCAAGCACAAAGTAAAATAAATAAATGGAATAGATACATATAAAATTTCACAGTGGTCATTCATATCATTGAGAGTTGTATATAACATATTAATGTAATTTTGCATTAATACAATAGGTTAAAATTAAATGAAGTGAGCAGAAATGTTGAAATATACATGTTTTTCATAGCAAGTTATTTGCTCTTAAATCATCACTATATTTTTAAAAATAAACTAAAAATATTTAAAAATCTCAAAGATTACACCCAGTTTGAAGTTTACTTGTGATTTTCAGTGTCTGGAAAGGAATAAACAGTAAAAAATCTAATGAAATTTTGTGACACTAGGTTTCTAAAGAAAGAAAAAAACTATCATCATGATGATAAAATTTAACACCAAATCACAAGAAAAAGTGATTTTCTAAAATAAATGATAAAAGAAAGATTTTTAATATTTTTTCATGTGGCATAAGTTCCTTTTTTGAAATAAAATGCATTCATCATAAATAAACTAATTATCATTGCCTACTACTTCAAAGCGATTGTGCAGGTATGTCAAGTTAAGTCCATTCCTAACTCTTTACGCAGATGTCTGACAAGTAGAAATTTGGCTGTTTTCCTAAATATCATGGTTTCTCATACTCCTACTTTAATAAAAGTTATTAGATACTTCAACTTGCTTCATATTTGAATTTGAAAAAAAAAAAAATTAGGTCATCATTTGTTCCAAATCGGCTTTTTGTGCCTGACATTTGACTGAAGGCTTACTTGGCTAAAGAATTCTAAGTGAAATGTTTTCTTCCGGAACTTTGGAGGTCATTGCTTATTTATTTTTGGTATCCATTGGCCCAGGACATTCTCACTTGTCTTTCTGTAGCATTGACCTGCTCTCCTTTATGGAGACTCTTTGCTCCCGTCAGCATATGCCATTCACCTACACACCTGCTCACTGTTTTTCTGCTGCTTAGGTTAGTGAATTTTCCATCGAATCTCAGGGACATTTTCTTCTATAATGTTGTTATTTTCTCCTTCTATTACTCTGTCCTTTCCATTTGGAACCTCTGATATTTAGGTGTTCAAACTTCTAAACATCTATGTTTGCCACTGATCTTTTCCTTTCACCGTAACCTCTAACATTTAGAGGTTTATTTAGAGTAAAAAAAGGTCAAACATCCTCTAATTTCAAATAGTATGAAATTACATTCTTAATTAGCCACGTGGTTTACTGCAAGAGCAAACAGTATTTACCTCTTGCTGTGTTTGCTGAGATACGTGTGATTACTTCGGGGCTTGACCTCTATCTCTTGCACAGATTGTAAGTTTGGGTTTGCCATCCTTTTTCATCACCTGCCTTTATAAAAGGGGAAGAAAAGAAAATACCTTGTTAAATTAATAGGGAAAGGCTCCTGTATCCAAATGATCTTGCTTTGAGAAAAAAATCTGACAAATGTAAATTAAATATCTATCAGGAATACATGAGACCCTAAGCAGGTAGTTATAATATGGTCTGTGAGTGGGCATTATTAGTCCTTATAGAGGCAGCGTTGATCTCTGCAGAGCAAAACAAAACCTGGGATATTTGCCCAGTTTTGTGTCTGGATAAATCCAGAGCTACTTATTTATTTTAAATGGAAAGCAGTTGCAAATAATTTTATTTTTTGCCTACAATTTCACTTTGAAAAATGTCATAGAATCACAAGAGAAAATGAGACTTCCAAAAAAGTGGACACACACGATTTAGAGGGAAGATTGTAGTCTCTTCCTCCATAGTTTTCATTAGTCCTCTCTCAGGCCTGAGAACAAATTAAATTAAAAAATCTGCTTCTAATGAAATATAGCTCCAAGATTACTTCTTGCCAGTGTTTTTAAACTAACTGACATCCATAAAACTACCAAAATAAATATTTTGAGCTGCCACTGTGAGACCAACGTCAGTGGATTTTGTAGATAAAGGGGTGGGAAAAATACATTAACACTTTAAAATTGGTTCCTGAATAATGGCAAAAATATAAGTTGTGCTCAAAAACTACAGTGAATGTATACATTTAAAAATATTTATTACAGGGCTGGGGATTTAGCTCAGTGATTAGAGTGCTTGCCTTGTAAGCACAAGGGCCTGAGTTC
>PVJO010023578.1:0-25951 GCA_004026905.1 Hystrix cristata | reverse complement strand
ACTGCCCTCTCCTTGCCTGGCCTCTCAGGCCTTCCTTTAAAATGTGAGTGGAAACCTCTTTGGCCCCACAACTCTTGCATTCTGTGTGTCAGTAAAACCAGCACAGTGTGGACAACACTATTAGCACAAGTAAATAGCCAGGCCTCCTTGGACCACAGCTGCAGAAACCTTTAGTGTCTGGATGATACAGGGAACCAGTTTTCTAGGCCTTTCTCAAGTAAGCATCCAGTGACCTCTCAAACACTTTACACTTTTGCATCATTAACCCTGCACTGGGCAGAGTCTTGCTGATTCCCAAGAGGCACCCAAGGCATCTTCTTGCCTTCCATGACCTACTTGGTTTCTTTTTAGTGCTGCTAATCTCTAGCAGTCACATCTCCTTTGGCCCCAACTCTACACATGGTTTCTTCTGGATCAGAGTTTAAATTTTTCAGATTTTTCTGCTCTGCCTTTTACCTCTGGTTTAAATCTGGCTAAAAGCAGCCAGCAGTACTTATAGCACAGTCTGAATGTTGGGGTGTCTTGGTATTTCCTCTGCCAGACTAATTAGTCTGTCCACTGCCCTTGATCGCAGTCTCTTCCAAAAGTCTTAGGACACAGGTAAGATGTAGATGTTCTACCAGAGTGTAACACACATGGCCTCTAGTCCAATGGCAATGGAGTTCCCGTTCTCAACTGAAACCTGAGCCTGTTTGCTTTCCTATTATCATTCTGGTCTTCCTACCAGGCTCTGCTTACTGCATTCTAAGGCTTCTCTAGCCTTCATCTCCAAACCTTTCCAAATCCGTCATTATAGCCTGAAAGCAGCCATAATCAATAAACAAATGAATGAGTCTGGCTAAGTTATAATGAATCTGGGACCCAAAAATGTGAATTTCATATAAATCTTCATATTTTGAAATCTTATTTTGATATTTTTCAACCCTCAAAAATGTGAAAATCAGCCAGGCACAGAAGAGCACACCTGTAATCAAACTACTCAGGAGGCTGAGGCAGGAAGATTGCGAGTTTGAGCCCTGCCTGAGCAACCTAGCAAAACCTTGTCTCAAAAAATAAAAAGAGCTGCAGATGTAGCTTGGTAGTAGAACACCCTGGGTTTAATCCCTACTACTGCAAAACAAACAAATAAGTGAATACTTTTTTTTTAAATGTGAAAACCATTCTAAACTTGCTGGCTGCATAGACACACACACACACACACACACACCCACCCACCAGGCAATAGAGACTTGACTCACTGACTGTAGTATGCCTGACTATGATGTATGCTGAGAATGTTATCTGATTACTCACTGTGGCTTCTTACTGTATGTTGATATTTGGTAGGGCAAGCCTGTCATCGTTACATTTCAGATTTCTCTCTCTTTTCTCTCTCTCTCTCCTTTCTCTCTCTCTCCATTCTCAATGCCTTTGCACTGAGCTACAGCCCCAATCCATTTTTTATTTTGAGATAGGGTCTTAGTAAGTTGCTAAATTGCTTGGGCTGGGCTTGGACTTGCAGTCCTCCTGCCTCAGCCTCCCAAGTGCTGGAATTACAGACCTGTACCACCAGGCCTGGCCAGATTTTTCTCAATGGTTATGTTTCCAGATAAATCCAGAATTAACATTTAATTGAAAAAATAGACTTAGAATTTCTATCCTAATTACATTGAATTATAGATAAATCATGGAGGTGAACAACTGAAAATGTTCAATCTTTACTCTTGCTGGGCATCGTGAGGTACAGCTGTTACCGGGAGGGCCCTAGCCAGGCCAGTCACATGACCTCTTCCCAGGCTGGGCGCTGCTGCTGTTTGAGTCTGCAGCTGGGCAGGGGTGCAGGCTGGGCTCCAAGGTGAGCTGGAAGTGCTGGGCGATGGACAAGAGAGGCTGCGCTCCTGAGAATTGCACAATCAAGGGCTGCTGCTGTGGGGCAGACCCAGGTGTGGACTTTGGCTGAGTCGAATGGCCATTTGACCTCCTGGCTCAAGCTGAGACCAGCATTTAAGTTTCTCTGAAATACGTGGCCGTGGAGGTCTCCCTGCCTGGATCACACAGGCAGCTTTTTGGTTGAGTGAGGCTGCTGCTTGGTTTTCTGAGTCTAGCTGGTCCATCCCCCTCATTTCTCTGAAATGAGCAGAGGCAAGTGTCACAGGGTGGACTCTGAGGTAGGCAAGGAGTCTGGCTGTCCAGATGCTCAAACTAGGTTGAACCTCCAACTGCACATTTTTTTGTGTGTGCTTTTTTTTTTTTAAAAAATTATCACTATACATTTGCAGCACACAATGATGACATTCATTGTGAGGAGTAAGATGCATGTACCTAGCGTACCTGATTCCTTTCCCGTGTCCTTGCCTCCCCCTCCCTCCCTCCAGCTCTTGGTCCCTTCCCTTTTACACAAGATCCTCCTGCCTGTTTGCTATTCCTCCCCGCTCTGAAGGCCCCAGCTCGGCCCAACCTGGTGCCACAGCTGAAGGAACATAGAAATGGAGAAGAGCAGCGCGCTGCTCCCCGTGCCCTCCGTCTCACCCGTCCCTGGCCCCAGGGAAGTGTGTGTAGCCTGCGTCCCCTCACCTTGGGCTCCCTAGTGAGGTGCGGGCTCTTAGGCCACGTCCTGGACTTCAAGGGCCGCTGCATGCCTGGGGCCGCTGCATGCCTGGTGCGGTTCTCTTCCCTGCAGGAGGCCAGGAGGTCTCCTCTGCTGTTTGACAAGTTGGGGGAGGAGTGGTGTCTGAGAGCGAGACTGTTGTCCTTACCCTGCTGCCCTCCTTCAGCTCTGCAGACCCCAGGCTGGTGCCAGCCATGCTGGCGGGTACTGGGCGTGGAAAAGGACGCTCTAGCCTGTGGGTAGTTGCTGCTTGCGCCGTTTCAGTGGTGATCAGTGGTCGGGAGCCAAAGACTTCATGTCCCACCCTCTTGCTGGCGCTCTGCTGCCTCAGGGCTTTGTTAGCGACACATTAGTTTCTGTGCCTTTGTATTGCAGTTAGAAATGATAGGATATTTGCTATCACTGGCAAAATCCAGCAATGTCCTAGAGATGAATAGGTAAAGTAATAAAATGAGAATAACTGAGAGGTACAAATTCATAGTAGAAAAGGAAAGAAGTTAAACATGTTTAAATAGCTGCTATAATTATCTATCTAGGAAATCCAAGACAACTAAAAACTATGACACCAAAAAGGAATAGCTTCTTTTTTTTTCTTTTCTTTTTTTTTTAAACCAAGAACATGTATTGGTACATTCTACATACAATGGTCACATTCATTACATTAATTCTGTACCTATACATAGGAATAGCTTCTTTTCAATATCCCACAGTCAGTTCTCTCCTTTAGCACAACTAACACCCAACTCTAAGCCTCATCATCTCTTACTTGGGTCTTTAAATAATCTTCTAGTAAGTTTAGAGTTTACTAGGTGTGGTGGTATTCACCTGTAATTCCAGCATTCTGGGAGGCTGAGGCAGGAGTATCACAAACTCAAGCCTGGCCTGGGAAATTTAGCAAGACCTTGTAGCAAAATAAAAAAGGGCTGGGGATGTAGCTCAGTGCAAAGGGCCTGAGTTCAATCCCCAGTACCACAAAAAAGAAAGAAAAGGAAGGGAGGAAGGGATAAGGGCGGGAGGAGAAGAAGGGGAAGGGTAAAGGGAAAGAAGGAAGAAGAAGGGAAGGGAAAAGAAAAGGAAAGGAGGGAGGAAGAGAGGAGGGAAGAAAAAAAAACTAGGAGGGCTCCTTATTTTTACGCTTTTGGTCCTATATTTCCTTCTATATCTTGTGGACAGAGGCACATCTTAAATATAATTAGACTCCTAGGTCTAAAACCATGTAGTGGCCTTTCACTACATTTATATTCCTCCTTTAGTGGGGTTTGTTTTTTTTTTTTGATGGTTTATTTGAAAAAGTAAAAGTGAAGAGTGAGGGAGAAACTGGCTCTGCAGACTGAACTTGGGCCGAGTGAAAGAGGAAAAGCAAGATAAAAGTAGACCCTGGAGGAAGCAGGGCAGGCTCCGGGGAGGAAAGTCATGATAGCCCCTCCTTTAGTGTCTTCATCTTGTTCTTTTCCTTAATAGCACCCATTATAATTTGCTAACACAATTCTTGTGTGTGTTTAATGTCTGCCTCTAGGATATATCCATGAGGCCAGGGAAAACAACCCTTTTGTTGCTACCACCTGCCCTATACTTAGTAGTAGGCAGTTTTATGCAAATATTTAATGAACAGTTTAATCAAATCTTTGTTTGTTTGTTTGTTTGCTTGTTTTTGAGGCAGTGTCTTGCTAAGTTGCCCAGGCTGGGCTCCATCCTCCTGCCTCAGCCTTCCAGAGTGCTGGGTTTACAGATGTGTGTCACCACACCTGGCTCTTTTTGAATTTTTAAGTGAATAAATGCTATTGTTATACTCTAGTTTTATTACACAGTGGAAAGAAAATACGGCTTACATATTTCCACATTTGAGAATTCGCTATTTTCTTTGTGGCTTAATACAGGATCACATTTTTGTGAGTGTTACATGTGTCAGAGAAGAATGTAAGCACTTTCTTTACTACTTGAAGTTGTATATGCTGTATGCATTGGATATTCTTTATTTACTGGGTTATTCAAGTATTCATATAATTATTTTAGGTGTCTAGATCTATTTTCAGAAAATTCTTCCATTTTGATTATAGTCATATATTTTCATCCTGTATTTATGATAAATCCTTGCCTTTGTATATTTGGTTTTTTGTATGTGTTAACATTTTAATCTTAGAAATTTTTGAAACTACTGAAAAGCTCCAATAATTTTCATAAACTCCCATATACACTTCATGTGGTTTCAGCAGTTTACCAATTAATGTTAGGCACATATTCTCTGTTTCAGTTTATAGAAACATGGATGAAAAATCTACAACAAAATGTTAGCAAATCAAATCTCACAATATATATATTATATGCTACAACCAAGTGGGATTTCTGGCAGTATATAAGACTTGTTCAACATATGAAATTAAGTCAATATAATCTAACACATCAACAGACTAAAGAAAAATCACATGATCATATCAGTAGATACAGAAAAATGATCTGACAAAATTCACTCTCGTTCATAACAAAAGCTCCTGGCAAACTGGGAATACAGAACACATTCTGAGTTGGATAAAGCCCTACAGTTAACACACCTAATGGGGAAAAATTAGGTATTTTCTAACTAATATCAAGGCCAAATCAAGGATTTCCAGTCTCACCAGTCCTACTTAACATTGTACTGGAAGTCCTAGCTAATGCCCCCAAACGAGAAAAGAAACCTGGGTGTGGTGGCCAATGCCTGTAATCCCAGGTGAGGCGGAGGCAGAAAGATTCAAAGATTCAGGGCAGTTTGGACAATGTAACAAGACCTCATTTCAAAATTAAAAAAAAAAAAAAACCCTGGGGATACAGCTCAGTGGTAGAGTGCTTGCCAAGCAAATGCAAAGCCCTGGGCTCAATACTCAGCACTACAACCAATCGATCGATAGATAAAGAATAAAAGGTGTACTGATCGGGAAGGAAGAAATAAAACTCTTTTTACTTATAGCTGATTTGAGCATCTGTAGAAAGTACCAAAGAATCAACAAAGAAACTGCTGGAATTGATAAATGATTATACCAGTTATTAAATTATGAGGTGAAGCTGGGTGTGGTGGCACACGCCTGTAATCCCAGCACTCAGGAGGTTGAGGGAGGAGGGTTGCTATTAGTTAGAGGTCAGCCTGGAGTACAAGGTGAGTTCAAGGTCAGCCTGGACTGCATAGTGAGAACCCTGTCCGCCCCCCCCAAAAGATGAACACGAAGGACCAATTACTCTCTTCTATTCCAGCAATGAACCACTGAAATTTGAAATTACAACTGCAATACCATGTACATTAGTACCAACCTCCCTCCCTCCCAAAAAACCGATACTTAGGTATAAATCTAACAAAGTATATAAAATATCTGTATGAGGAAAACTATAAAACTGATGAAAACCATCAAGGAAAACCTAAATCAATGCAGAGAAATTCCATGTACATGGATAAGAAGTTCTTTCCAGCTTCATCAAGATTCAGCACAGTTCCAGTCAATACCACAGAGTAAATTATGTTGTGGATCGCGACGAGCTGACTTTTTTTTCCAGTGCTGGAGATGGAACCACTGAGCTGCATCCCAGCCCTTTTATGTTTTGAGACAGGGTCTTGCTAAATGGCCCAGACTAGGCTTGAACCTGTGATCCTCCTACACAGCTGCCCAGATTGCTAGAATTATAGGTGTGCACCACTCTACTCAGCTCGACAAACTGATTCTGGAGTTTACAGGAAGAGGTGAAAAACCTGCCAAGACAATGTTGATGGAAATGAAGTTGGAGGACTGACATTAAACAAAAGCTTTTATCAAGCTACAATAATCAAGATGGTGTAGTATTAGTAAAAGAATGGACAACTGGGATAGGAGAACAGAATCACAAAAATGGCTCCCACACGAGGAGCCAGCCAATTCAATGGAGAAAGCAGTCTTTTCGATGAAAGGTGCTGAAGCCATGGACATTGACCTGAAAAGTGAAAATGAAGACACAGAACTTGTACTATTTTAGATGGAACATCGAAAGTCCAGTCGCTGAAAGAAAACAAATTAAGTTGAAATTCATTCAAATTAAAACTTCTACCAAACATACTGTTAAGAGAATAAAGACACAGAATTTAGAGAAAATATTTGTGAAAGACAAATTTGATAAATGGCTGTTACCCAAAATGTATGAGAATGGATAAAATGCAACAAACAGAAAACCACCCACTTGACAAATGGGCAAAAGGCTGGAACAGACACTTAACACAGAAGATACACTGGTGGCCAGTAAGCACATGTAAAACTTCTCCGCATCCCGTCATTAGGAACTGCAAATAAAGCCAACAGCCAGGGATCACCGCGTGCCTGGCAGAATGGCCCAAATCCACAACATCATGTCACCAAGTGCTGGCCACGAGGTGCAGCAACGGGACTCTCATTCATTGCTGGTGGGAAGACAAAAAGGTATGGCCACGCTGGAGGACAGTTCAGTAGTTTCTTACACAACCAGACAGCAACCGTATAATCCAGCAATCTTGCTCCTTCGTGTTTCCCCAAATAAGCTGAAAACTGATGTCCACACAAAAACATGAACAAAAATGTTCCTAGCAGCTTTATTCAAATGCCCCAATTTGGAAGCAACCAAGATGTCCTCCAGAAGGTGAGTGGATAAACTTTGTTAACGCTGCACAACAAAATACTATGCAGTGTGAAGAATGAGCTAGCAAGCTAAGAAAAGACAGAGAGGAACTTTAAATGTATGCTGCTAAGTGAAAGAAGCAATGTAACCTTGTGAAAAGGTTACATAATTTATGATTCCAACCATATGAAAATTTGGAAGTAGAATAATTATTAGTAAATAAGTTAGTGGTTGTCAGAGGTTCGGGGATGGTAGAGAGGAATGAATAGCCCACGGGAGACTTTTAGTGCAGTGAAAATATCCTACATGATTCTGTAATGGTGGACTCGTGTTAGTACAATGGAAAATATGGAGTTTAACACTGTGTCAATACTGGCTCAGCAGTGTAACAAATGTACCCAGTAATGCAAGAGGCTGATAACAGGGAAAATCAGGATGAGGCTGAGGAGTACTATATGGGAACTCTTCTGTATATGTTGATGAGTATTTCTGTGAAGCTAAAACTGCCAAACCAAAAAAAAAAAAAAATCTACTAATTAAAACAACAGGCTTCTGGGCAAAAAAAAATTAAGATGTAAAGAAAACACACTAGTTAGCCATATTTATTTAAATATTCACAGTTTTTCTCAGAAACACAAATTTTAAGCTTTGAGACATTAAAACTGTACAAATACTCATAACCCACTCCTGTGAGGGTAAATTACTCTGGATTTTCAGCATGTGAAATCTGAACTGCTGATTGTTCTGTACATAGAAAACATCCCAGTAGAATTATTTTACAGTGTGCCTGCGGGCAATGCCCACAAGATGATGTCGATTACATTAGCATTTCTTACAGTCATAAAATGCATAAAAATATCACAGGTGGTAACATTATTATTCTTTAAAAAGAATATACAGTACTGAGGCCCAGTCCATAAAGATAGAATAGTGCTGTGTTCCAAATCTCTATTTTAAATACTAATGTAGGAGTAAAACTAAGAAAAAAGGTGTACTGAAAGAGAAAAGCCACAACTCCAGCGTTCCGGCAGCCGAGCCCTGAGCTCCGGGAGCCCACACGGAGGTCAGCCTGCAGCGTGGGGCTGGCTTTGAGGTCCAATTTTGTCGCTCCGTGTGGTGGAAGCACGGATACTAAGTATCTCTAAGGCTTTCCCCTGGACGCGGCTGCTTACCACAGATGCCGTTGGACTCTGCTTTGACAGTCACCATGCGTTCATAGCTGCTGTGAAATCGATGGTGGAATTCTGTTCTTGTCTATGTTACAGATACATTTATTTCCTAGAAAGGTGATCTGCTCAAGACCAGAACTTCACAGGGCAAAACAGGAGGCGACCATCTCTCTGCCACTGCCAAAGAGGGAGCGCAGAGCGCGGGCCGGGCGCCCCAGCCGCTGGAGAAAACCAAGCAGAAAACCCACATCCCGGCCGGCCTCTGCGCACCGCGAGACGTTAAACACTTCAGGCCCGGATGCCAGGCGTGCAAACAACACACTCGACACTCACTTCTCATTGTACTTACTACCTATTAACTGGTCCATCAAATAACTGGTCCAACTTTGGCAAAGAATTTATTCAACACTTCGTAAAGTCCTATGCGTGTATCAGCACTGTGGGCCACGATGCTGTGAAAATGTGTCTCATTTCTAGGAAAGAAAGACAACAGGAGACGGTGCGCGCTCTTTGGAGTACCCACTGTTGCACGTTTCTCCCGGAACTCGGGGAAACGGACATCTGGAGACGCGTCCGGGTGTCCGGGCCGAGCACACCCCGATGGAGGCTGCTGCGGGTCCCAGCGAGCTCCCGGCCCTACCGGTGGCCTCCGTACTTGGCTGCCCAGTCCGTCCTCCCGTGCACCGAGGGCACCGGCTGGGCGCCTGTCACGATGGGGAGGTTTTTGGTGGTAGGGCTGTACGTAGGTCCCGAAAACTGTCCTCGACCAGGTTTTGTGCTCCAGGTGTATTCTGAAAGAAATCAGAATCAGAAATTAGAATTTCATTTATTTGATTATCAAAAATAAACTAATTCATCCTCTCATTTTTTGAGGGGAATTTCAATTTGTCATTAAAAGATTCATTCAGTGGCCTTTGAGTTCTTTTTAAATTTTTATTTTTTAATGTTTTTGTTTTGTTTTGCAGTACTGTGGATTGAACCCAGGCACTTTACACTGAGCAACATCCTCAGCTCTTTTCTTTTCTCTTTTTTTTTAGACACTGTCTTGCTAAGTAACTACATTGCCCAGGCTATGGGCATTCATTCATTCATTCATTCACTTATTTATAAGACAGGGTCTTGCTCTGTAGTTCAGGCTGGTCTTGAGCCCACTATGTAGCCCAGGTTGGTCCCTAACGTGGAGCAGTCCTCCTTCCTCAGCCTCCTGAGTGTTGAGACTACAGGCATGTGCCAGTCTGGTTTTTTTTTTTAATTATAAAAGCAAAAATTCTAGTGTTGTATTATGTTGACACAAATTAGAAATATCAGTTATGAGCCAATATTTCTTTTTTATTTTATGAAAAATGAAACAAAATTTCCTAACAAAATAATGACAATAACAATAGTTAATACACTACCATTATGTTCAAAATAGTTTCTCAGAGTACAGACATAAACCAAAAAGATTCTTACAAAGGGAGAAACAGATAATAACAGAGAACTTTCTTGTCAACAATCTGAGATAAATTAGTGTGAATGAAGCGAATTAACATATATATTAAAATATTTTTGACACAACAAAATATGTATTTTGGGGCAGTATTTAAATTTCTCCCTACTTCCAGTTTATCTTTTCTGTTTGGTACATTTGTGTGTTTATATATACACATATATATTTTGTGTTTCTCATATAAGAGATATCCCTATGCAATATTTAAGCTTGTGTGTCTGACTTATTTCACTTAATATTATGTTCACAAGTTGCATCCATTTACCTACAAATGCCTCAAGTTTACCTTTATGGCAGCATAGTATTCCATTGTGTATAAATAACACATTTTCCTTTACCATTCATCTGTTGATGGACGTGCATTCTGTTTTCAAGATCTAGCTATTATAAACTGTGCTTCTATAAACATGGGTATGGATGATCCCTGTAATATGGTGATTTTAACTCTTTTGGGAAGACACGTAGAAGGGGAATAGCTGGGTCAAATGGAATTTCTACCTTTAGTTTTTTGAGGAATTGCCATATTGATTTCCATAGTGGTTGTACTAGTTTACATTCCTGCCAACAATGTGCATGAGTTCCTTTTTCCCCACATCCTTGCTAGCATTTGTTATTACTAGATTTTTTGATGGTAGCCACTCTTTCTGGGGTAAGATGGGATCTCAGTGTAGTTTTAATTTGCATTTCTCTAATGGCCAGTGATGAGCATTTTTTTCATGTATTTATTGGCCATTTGTACTTCTTCTGAGAAGGGTCTATTGATTTCCATTACCCATTTTTTGATTTGGTCTTTTATTGAGGGGGGTCTACTGTTTTTGAGTTCCTTATATATTCTTGATGTTAGTCCTCTGTTCATGGAATAGCTGGAAACATTTTTTTCCCATTCTGTAGGTTGTCTCTTTAACCTGTTGGCTGTATCCTTTGCTGTATAGAAGATTTAAAGTTGATATGATCTTATTTGTTGATTCTCAGTATTATTTCTTGTCCCACTGGGCTTCTGTTCAGAAAGTCCTTGCCTACAATGTCTTCAAGAATTGTACCTATTTTATCTTCCAGTAGATTAAATGTTTTCTATTTAGCTCTTTCATCCATTTTGATTTTAGTTTAGTATATGTGCTGCTGAAGCAAGCACTTGATTTTAGTTTAGTACATGGTGAGATATTTGGGTCTAGACTCAATCTTCTGCATGTGGATATCCAGTTTTCCCAGCATTATTAAAGAGGCTATCTTTCCTCCAGTGCGTTTTTGGCTCTTTTGTTGGAGATCGTATAACTGTATGTGCCTGGGGTTGTTTCTGCTTCTGTTCTGCTCCATTGACCTCCATGCTTGTTTTTGTGCCAGTACCATGCTGTTTTAGTCACGTAGCTATGTAATTCAGGCTGGTCTTGAACTCACTGTGTAGCCCAGTCTGGCCTGGAACTCACTGCAGTCCTTCTGCCTCAGCTTCCTGAGTGCTGGGATTACGTTTGTGCACCACCATGCCTGCCCTGTCTTTCCATTTTCTGATGTCCCCCTCGATTTCCTTTTTCAGAGTGATGTAATGTTCATTGTAATCATCTTTCACTTCCTTAGTTATTTAATACCTAAGTACTTAATTTTTTTTGATGCTATTGTGAATGGTACTGTTTTCCTAGTTGCCTTTTTGGTGAGTTCATTATTAGTGTATAGGAATGCTATTGACTTTTGTGCATTTATTTTGTAAATCCTGCTACACTGCTGAACTTGGTTATCGATTCTAGGAGTCTTTTGGTGGAATTTTTTTGGGTCTTGTAAGTAAAGGATCATGTCACTGGAAAATAGTGATATTTTGACTTCATCGTTTCCTATACGCTAAAAGCATCCCTTTTATTTTTTTCTTTTGCCTGATTGCTCTAGCTAATGTTTCGAGGACTATGCTGAAAGATGTGGTAATAGTGGATATCCTTGTCTTATTCTTTTTTTTTTTTCCTTGTCTTATTCTTAATTTTAGAGGAAAAGCTTTTAGTTCTTCCCCATTTAATATGATGTGAGCCGTAGGCTGGTCATAAATTACTTTTATTGTGTTGAGATAATGACCTTATAAACCTATTTCTTCAGGTGTTTTTTTTTTTTTATCATGAATGGATGTTGGATTTTGTCAAAGGCTTTTTCTGCATCTATTGAGATGATCATGTGATTTTTGTCCTTGCTTCTGTTTATTTATATTACATTTATTATTTGCATGTGTTGAATCATCCTTGCATCCCTAGGATGAAGCCTACTTGGTCATGGGGTATGGTCTTTTTGGTGATTTGTTGCACTATTTGCCAGTATCTTGTTAAGAAGGATTTCTCCATCTATGTTCATTACAGAAATTGGCCTATAATTCTCTATTTTGGTTAGATTGATGTCTGGTTTTGGGAATCAGGATAAGGTTAGCTTCTGAGAATGATTTTGGAAGTATTTCTTCCCTCTCAATTTCATTAAAAAGTTTGAAGAGCATCTTCCCCAGAGTTAGATCTTCCCCGGAGTTCTTTTAGAATTTGGCTGTGAATCCATTGGATCCTGGGCTTTTCTTAGTTGCTAGGTTTTAAAATTACTGATTCAATTTCATTGCACATTATTGGATTGTTCAAGGTTTTATGTCTTCTTGGTTCAGTTTTGGCAATTCCTGTGTATCTAGGAATCTGTCCATTTCTCCTGAGTTCTCCACTTGTCTGGCATATCTGTTTGTGAAGTACAGTGGCACCTCGGTTCATGAACTTAATTTGTTCCATGTTTTTGGAAAAGATGGCCACGTTTGTGTTTGTGCAGGGAAGCCAGCCATGGTCATGTCTGTCACCTCATCTAGAGTTTGCACACAAAAACAAAATTTTGCCAAATGCTTTGTTTATGAGCCAAACTATTCGCAAACAAAAAAGTTCGTGAACTGACATACCTCTGTAGTTGCTAATAATTCTCTGGATTTTGGCAGTGTCCACTGTGATTTCTCCTTTTTCATTTCTAATTGTATTAATTCGTGTCTTTTCTTTCCTTTGTTTTGGCAAGATTGGCTAAGGGTTCATCTGTGTTGTTTATTCTTTCAAAGAACCAGCTCTTCAATTCATTGATTCTTTGTATTTTTTTAGTCTCCATTTCATTCTTTTTTGTTCTGATCTCTATAATTTTCTTCCTTGTACAAGCTCTGGGTTTGGATTGTTCTTGTTTTTCTAAGACCATGAGATGCATCATTAGGTTATTTATTCGTGTTCATTCTACTTTTCTGATGTAGGCATTCACAGTGTGTAACTTCCCTCGTAGGACTGCTTTCATTGTGTCCCATAGGTTCTGGTATGTTGCAGTGGCTTTATCATTTAATTCTAGGAACTGTCTTATTTCTTCCTTAATCTTCTATGTGACCCATTGATTATTCAAGAGTGTATTGTTTAATTTCCATATGTTCTGTGGTTTCTTTTGGTATTGATTTCTAATTTCATTGCACTGTGATCTGTAATATGCATGGTAAAATTCTGATTCTTTTGCATTTACTTAGACATGCTCTATTCACTAATATGTGGTCTATTTTGGAGAAAGTACCATGTGTAACTGAAAGAATGTGTATTCTGTATGCTGTCAGAACACTCTGTGTATACCTATTAAGTCAATTTGTTTGAAAGTTTCAGCTCTTATTTCTTTTTTGATTTTCTGTGATAGTGGGGTGTTAAGATCCCCCACTATAATTGTATTGATGTTTTAAAGTTTGTTTTATAAAGGTGGGTGCACCATGGTTTGGTGTATACATGTTTATAAATGTTATCTCTTCATATTGAGTCATTCTGTTAACCAATAGTAATGTCCTTCTTTGCCTCTTTTGATCACCTTTGGCTTGAAATTCACTTTGCCTGGGAATAGGATAGCTACTCTTGCTTGTTTTGGGGTTCCCATTGTATAGGATATTGTTTTCCAGTGTTTGATTTTTTTTAGTCTATACATTTCTTTTTGTGTTAAATGTGTTTCTTGCATAGAGAATACTGTTGGATAAGCCAATATTTCTGATTTTGCATTCTGATGCTGATGATTTTTCCAATACTTCTCATTAACACAGGTAACACTCTATAAGATGGCCAAGAGAGACTCTTGGTTCAGAGTCAGTGAGCGACATCCACAGGGACAGACTGTAATATCACATGTTGCTTTCAGCTAAGCAATATTCAAACACAGTATCACTATGGAAAATGTATTTGGAATTATAAATCCTGTAAAGCTCCAGTTTCATGGATCTACACATATGGAGTTCTACCTTCCTTTTGAAAATCAAACTATGGCTTCTAAAACTAGGAATTATTTATTTATTTATTTATTTATTTATTTATTTATTTTTCCGGTGCTGGGGATCGAACTCAGGTCCTTATGCTTGCAAGGCAAGCACTTTAACCACTGAGCTAAATCCCCAGCCCCTAAAACTAGGAATTGTTTTGAGACAGTGTCTAGCCATATTGCCAGGCTAGCCTAGCACTTGTGACTTCCCGCCTCAACTTCCTGAGTAGCGGGGTTACAGGCGTGCGGCATCACACTTGGCAAGAGACTTTATTTTATGTGAGGATAATCACGGGAAATAAAACAACCCCCTTCAGTGATAACCTGCTGATGGATCCCAAACTTTCAAACACAAGGCTTATTTTATTCATATATTTCACTGCTAAATAATTTGTAAAAACTTTAAAATTAGTGAATTACTATTATATGAATAACTGATAAGCTAAAACTGCTCAAACTTCTCAATGACAAAGCAGTAAATAACTTTACAGAGGACTTTAATGTCTTTTGTCCCTCTTCAGCCCTTCCTTCCTTCAGACGAGGAGCCAGCTCTCACTGGCTTTTCTTCCGAGGGAGGCACCTTCCAGACACTTGGGACTTAAACATCTTCCACATACAGTAGTGGCTATTGTTCTTGGAGTAGACTCTATGTGACCATACTGAAATGAACCCATCCTGTACCCTAACATGGGCTATATTATGTTCACTGGCATGGCTTCCCCAGGGTTTTCTGCACTGCACAGGAAGGCGGAGTGGAGGGGAAGCCATGTGAGCATGTAGCCCTGGTGTGGCGTGGTCCTGATGTGGCATGGCTCTCGTGTGGCGTGGCCCTGGTGTGGCATGGTCCTGGCATGCGACCTTAGCTCACAGCACTGCATGGCATGCAGACAGCCCAGGTCCAACCTGCAATATAGTCTGGTTGGTCACGTGGCAGGTCTTTTTGTCCTATTTTTATCTGGTTTAAAACTCCCAGACTTAAAGCCATCAAAAATCTACCTAAGAAAGGCAGGGGCAGTGCCTCTAGCAGTGCCAACCACGGCACAAGGCTTTCCAGGAACGGCCTTTAGCTGTAACTGGTGGAATATGAAAAGGGACTTCACACATGAGGGGTTCAGCCCCAGTGGTGCCTGGGAGGAGTAAAGAGCACAGAGAGGAAGGGAGAGGGGATGAGTGTAGGTCATCGGGGCAGAGGAAAGGGAAATTAAAATAGTGGGAGAGGCTCTAGGGTAGGAAGTGAGGGGCCTGGGAAGTAGCAAAACGAGAGGCTTGCTTCCTGTTGCAACACAGCCTGAGCCACATCCTAAATGCATTTAAAAGAAGTGGTGTCCAGCCACCTTCTTTGAAGAGGGTCTCACTTTAGCAGCAGTGGTAGTGCTGAGATTTACAGTTCCTTTCCAAGAAGTGAGAGGGTCTTAGGACTCAAGCCCCCTGGGTGAAGACCCTGCAAGCTAGCTGATGACGGAGGCAGGTCCTGGAACAGGGCCGAGCTAGGAAGCCTTTGGGCTCCAGGTGGGCCACCCTGTGCCTCCTGCCTCCCACAGCAGGGCAGACGGCCTGTGATGCTTGTATGTGCTCATTTTAAAAACTGCATTTATCTGATCCAGGGCTTTTAACTTCTTGTAGAAAATGTGAAAGAAAAGGAGTTGGCCTCTACTTATGGATGTTAGCCTTACCACTGTGATGTAACTTAATTTATTGCAGTACTGGGGTTGAACCCAGGGCCTTTGCACTAATCTATAGCTTCTGCCTTTTTAAATTTATTTGAGACAGGATCTCGCTAAGTGACTAAACTGTTCAGGCTGGGCTCGAATTTACCGTCTCTTGCCTCAGCCCCAAGTGCTGGGGTTACAGGTGTGCACAACCACACCCAGTCATGATGTAACTTTTAGAAAGATAGGAAATTTCTGTAAATGGAGCGCAAGACACCTTCTGTAATAGAGCCACGAGGACTACAGTGTCAGGATATGGGTGCTGTGGCCTCGTGGTTCTGTGGGTGGCTGTGTGTGGAAGAATCGCCCCTCACTGTTCTTGTTACTGTCACAAAGGGCAGGAGGAGCTACTAGGAAGTCTGGGAGGAGAGATCACACAGGAAGAAGGAAGATGCCTATTTGATTTTTTTCTTCTTGGAACTTGAGGGTGAGGAAGAGGAAGAGACCGTGAGAGGAAAGGAAATAGCTGAGTAAATACGGCAATGACCTGGTTTTATTTTCTTGTGGGAAACTGTCCCCCAGGTGGGTGGAGGGAAGACACATCTCTCGGTAGAACAGTGCTTCCCTGTGGAGCTGCACGGGTCACTTGAGAGTGGTGGTTAATAGTTACTTCTTTTTTCCTTTTCCATCTTTTTTTTTTTTTTTTACCTTTCCTCCTATCACCACCTGTAGGAAAATCTGACAGGCAGAGTAAATGAAGAGATGAAAAGTTGTGAGAAAGCATGTACTTAAAAAAGTGAAAACAGGAATTTGCATGCTAATCTGGCAGAATAAATAATATAGAAAGGCCTTCAGTATGTTAAAAAAATGCCTTTTTAAAAGGCTCACACTCAGTTTCGAAGTGCAGGTACCCAGATAATGAACTATTTCAAGACAGGATTTTCTGTCTTTATATGAAAAGTTGCTGCTTAGTCGTGGTGAATGACTTTAGAAGCCTGGCTTGAGATATTCGAGGCTTTCTACACTGATGTTTATGTTTATTTATACAGGTATATTTTGTTTCAGCAGAAAGGTAGCAGAGCAGGCAATTCTTGGCACAGATAAGGCAACTGAATACCATTTAAACAGTCTACTATGGTAACAAAAAAATCACACTTCTCCAGGGATTTTTTTTTTCTTTTTTTACAATTTCAGCTGCAATAGTGTGCACTTTACAGATGGGCAACTCTAATCAGTAGTTTTAATATGAGATCCTGCCTAGGATAGGCTGTGAGAATAGATTGGGCGTCAGTTTGTAAATTAAATGACAACTTGCTATCTTTATCAAACTTTTAATCATCTGCCTTCGTGTTTAGTCTGGGTGCTTCAATAAGATCCTGCATTTTAGATTTTAAAAACTTAGTGCTCATTCGGAGTCATGTCGACGAGGCTTACCGAATCCTCACCCTCAGTCCCAGGCCTGGCCCCTGGCGCACGGCTGCCGCACGCCCACTGGAGGGGACAGGGAAACTCAGCACAACAGCAGCCAGGGTGGGAAGCTCTGTTGCCTATAATGCAACTGCAGGGACGCTGTGGGTCACCTCACGCATGTCCACGCTTACTGAGTTTCCACTCTATGCCAGGTGCCGGGCAGAGTTCCAAAAGATGCCTCTTCTCACATCTTGTTGTACAGCAAAACACGCTCTTTGGAAGTGCACAGGCTGCTTTCTACCCAGCTGCAGAGCGGTGTGACCTTAGGTAGCCACTGAGTCAATTTCCTCAACCATAAAGGAGAGGCCTGCCCCTTCGGACGGCTGTAAGGACTGAGTGACGGAATCGCCCGGAGCCCGGCACACAGTCATACTTCATGACAGGCAGCTCTCCTTTTAACTATTAGACTTGCAAGCCACATTTTTGGAAGAAAAAAAGAGGACATTTTGACAAAAACAATTAGCACTGTGTTAATAAAGTGAGATTAATTTCAAAGTTTTTACTCGGCAAAAGTGACTGCATAAATTTAAGGGGAAAAATAAAAGCCCTCTTAGGGCAGAGATCTCAAAAACCGCCTCTGCAGCTGTTCTTACCTGAAGCCGCAGCCCCGAGAGGTGCCAAGTGGATCCTCTGGCCAGCTGACCCCACTTCTTTTTTGAGAAAGGAAGGGATATATCCTGACTGATTGTAAGCAGTGTAACTTCCAGGACTTCCTAGTGATGTATCAAAGTTTCAGTCAGAAGGTGAATATTTTTAAGTGCCACAGAATACCTCTGATTACTAATCTTATTCTCAGTACTATTTTTGAGCACCTACTATGCTCTAGGTGCTATGCTATATGCTTGTCACAGAAGCCCTCATCCAGTCCCTAGAACCACTCTCTCAGATTATTATTATGCACACTGGTTTGCTTCAGTTTCCCTGGTTACCAAGGGACTGAGTCCAAGGCGAGGTCTGTTGGGTGCACCTTGAATGCACCAGCAGGCCTTTGTTATGCTAATTCTTCACACTGGGCTCTTTCCTGCCAGGAAGCTCTGATCCCTGAAGTATTCTTTGTGCCTTTCTTCATTTTCTAGAACTGTTACAAGCAGGCGTCCTCTCCCAGTGTTGTTGTAGGGACCAAGTACCATGCAAGCAAAGCCCTTGGCATAGAATGGCGTCAGCTGTCAGCATCAACACCACGTCATCCCCCATCACCGTTATCCAGGGGTCAGTCTGGGGGAAGAGCCGGGAAACAAAGGCAGGAGCAGGAGGCTGGTTGGGAGGTTTCGGCTGGGCTGAGATGACAGAGAGATAGAGAGGCAGGGCGACAAGTGGGTTTGCAGGGCTGGGTGCTGTGGAAGGAAGGGCATGCACACCTCCAGTTTGTAGCTTAGGTGACTTAGCAGAGCAGAGGAGGAGAAGCAGGTTTTAGGGAAAGACACAGAAACTTCCCAGACACTAACGGACCTCACCCTGAAGTTCTTACTCTACTGAGTTTTACACAAGTATGGTGGCCTCACTGAACCTTTTTCTAAAAGCTCATACTCATTCTGAACCACTGACCTATCTTTTACTTCAAAAAGACCTGTGGGAAGGAAGGTCAAAGCCATGATTGCATCGAACAGCAGTGCCCACTACGCGATGAAAAATCTCGGCCAGAGTTGTAGAACAATATCTAAGTGAACATTAGTTCCTCCATTCTATAGATGGAGAAACTGATGACACTAAAAGCCGTGCACTGAGCAGGCATGCGATCTGCCGCCGAGAGGAGTGGCGAGGAGAGAGGAAAGAGAATTCGGTCTTCTTAAATGTCTTGGCATATTATTCCAAGTACCCATGAGCTTCAGAGTTTTAGACTGGAGCTAGTGGTTGACCTTGTAGAAACCAGTGATACTAACCACCTAGGAAATCAACTATCTCCATTAACCTGGCAAACTTTTTCTTTTAAATGATCGTTAAGAAATGAGTTTCAGAATTTAAAAAAAATTCCGGAATACTGCTCGCAGAGTTAAAATACTCTTTTCATTCTTTTCAATAGAATTATTTGCCTGATTTCTATGGGTTGCCAACATGAATTTAAGAAGACAAGTGTAGAGCTTTTTGAAAGGGAAGCAGTGTCAGGATCCCAACTGCTGCAGAAAGAGGCCCATGAGGACACGGATGCTCCTTCTCCCAGTCCTGTTCTGAATTCTAAAAGGAGTCACCTTGGCCTTGTAGGGCGGGACCAGGAGCAAAGGTCGAGAATACTAGGAAAGAGTCAAAGAACAAGTTGTGCTCATCCGTCATACGCAGAAATTACCTTGTGGATCCTCTAATATTTCAGGAAAACTTTCATTGCATGATAGTTTTTCAATTGGTTTTATTATGCTTTCTTCTAAAGAGAAGGCAGATGGAAAGAAAGAATGAATAGTAAGGAGAGTGTTACAGGAAAAGCAGAGGAAAAAAATGAATTAGGTGGTTCATGAAAGGATCCAGAACTCTTAAGAGAAAATGGTCCTGTGTGTGGCCCAGCTTTCTTTGGCACCGAATGTGTGTCCCCCAAGGTGGAAAGCTGTAGTGCTGTCATGTGAACTGGTTTGTGTGACTGCTTGGTTCTGCGAATACTGTTTTTAAATAACAGAGGAAAAATAACAGAGGGCCACATCTGAGCTCTATTAAATGGATAAATTAAGCTTTTAAAGAGTGTGAAAAACTTGTAAAAAGTGAAAGTGTGTTGATGCCACATCAGGACACCTCACGAGGCTGCACACTGGCTAGAACCACAATTGTCAAACTCTTAAAAGCCAGTACCACCTGTTCCCCTTCCACCCGCACCCTGTGGGAAATGGGGACTGAGCCCACGGCCTTCCCACTGAGAGACATCCCAACCCCTTTTTATTTTGAGTCAGGCTCTCACTGCATTGCTAAGTTGCCCAGGCTGTGCTTGAACCTGTAGTCCTCCTGCCTCAGCCTCCTGCAGTGCTGGGGTTAATAGGTGTGCATCACCATTTCCAGCTACTACACACACACACACACACACACACACACACACACACATATATATTTTTTTTAACCAAGAACATGTATTGGTACATTGTATACATAATGATCATAATCAACACAGTTATTTTGTACCTGTACATGATATGTCTTGGTCCACCTACATTTTTAAGAGATTGTATCTCTTCAAACACTTTTAAGTTGATATCTAAAGTTGTTCATCGTAAGTTAACAGTTGCAAATGATGTTATTTCTGGAATATTGCAATTATAAACATTAAAAAGATAAAAGCATTACCTGTTTCCTTTAAATATAACCAATAGAAGCCAAGTGTGGTAGCACACACCTGTCATCCCAGCACTCAGGAGGCTGAGGCAGGAGGATCTCCAAGAGTTGGAGTCCAGCCTGGGCCACATAGTGAGTTTAAGGCCAGCCTGAACTACAAAGCGAGACCCTATCTCAAAAAGCCAAAAAAAAAAAAAAATATATATATATATGTGTATATATATATATATATATATATATATATATATATATAGCCAATGAAATCTAAATACCATGTGATTTTATGTCCACCAATACTGATATGAAAATATATCAATTCACATTTGGAAACTTCATATTAATTCTTGTCTCCTCCTAAAATTAGATATTTTTCATAGTTCTAGGAATAGAAGCCATGGCTTTGTACATGCTCTACCACTGAGATACCAACCTTACCCCTAAAACTATATTTTTATTCCTATCTTAGCTTCCAATTTTTATCCAAATATAATTTTAGATTTAAAAGTCTTTAAACTGATCACTCAGAAATATGTATTAATTTTTTAAAAAGTTTAAAATTTTTGTAACCATATGACTTTTTTCTAGATTAAGCTATAATTAGAATGATTCGTTATATATATATATATAATTAATGGGGAAAGATACGTATGAAGGGGTTGGGGATTTAGCTCAGTGGTAGAGCACTTGCCTACCAAGTGCAAGGCCCTGAGTTTGATCCCCAGCACCAAAAAAACCCCAAATGATAAATATTATAGATTTTGATTACTAAACATGAAAAGTAAATTTGCTTGGAAACACATCTCTCTCTTTCTCTCTCTGCCTCTGTCTCTCTCTCTCATAGTACTGGCAATTGAACAGCCTTCGCACTGAGCTACACCCCAAGCCCTTTTTATTTTTAATATGAGAAAAGTGTTCACTAAGTTGCTAAACTGCTAAGTTGCCCAGGCTGGGCTTGAACCTGTGACCCTCCCGCCTCAGCTCCCAGTGTGCTGGGATTACAGGTGACCACCACCAAACCCAGCTCGGACACACGTCTCTTAATGAGGAAAATGAGGCCTTTTTTCAGCAGGTAGCTTAAGTTTAACAAATGAGTGTTGCTGGAACCACGTGGGGCTCAGCATCTATCTCTGTGTCTCTGTCTCTGTCTCTCTCCCTTAGACAGAACTATTGAGAAACTTTGTTAACAGAGATAAGTTTCTGGGCGTTTTATTACAGCTTTGCTATTCTTTGTACTCTTCAGAGGTGCAGACCAGAAATCACAGAGTGGCCTCCTAAAAACGATCTCTGCTTACCTGTCAGCTAACAACTCAATCAGGTCCTCCTTCACTTCCTGAAAGCCAGAGCTGAAAACCTCCTGCCTGAGAAGGGACTTTCTGTGCAGGCTTCAGGGTTCACTCATTTTCTCAGCACCGACTTCGGGGTAGCAAACGGTCCCTTTGCTTGGCACCCCAGAGAGTCTTACATTTTGGGAGGAAACATGTCACCCTCACCCCCTCGAGAAGCCTTCTTTTGTTTTGCGAACTAGGAGAATCGAGGAACACCTGGCTGTTTAATAAGGCAGCTCTAGCGAGGGCAGAATTGGGATGGAAGGTGAGAAACGATTCCCTCAAAACCATTCGTGCTCAAGTCTGATGCGCATGACCTCTGCATCCCCCTCCCAGGCACGCATCTGTCCCTTGGAGGCAGCTGTCTAGAATATGTAAAAGTAAACATCCGTAGACAGCAAACAGCTTTGATATTCTAGACGCATTCTTGTGTTACCTGCGTTGCTCCTTTTGAAAGCGACTTCGGCTCCCACGGGTCCCAGTGACTTAGGAAATAGCTGAGTATTCCAAGCATATGAGTTTATGTCCTTTCTGCTGGCTCTGAGGGACACATGCTTGGGATTTACACCTTGGAAAACAAAGCGGGCATTTCAGAGGTTTGTGTGTGATTACAGACTTGAAGGAAAAACAGAGCATGTCCAAACAAAGTGAGACATACTGAGGAGGGGAGACTAGAAATACAGTTAGGTTAAAAGGTAACAAAGACTTGCCTTTTGAGGAACCCTAACAAAATCCTAAACTATCAGCACAAACCTGGAACTGCTGACAATGCACTTTATAAACAGCCCACACCTTCAACAGGGTAGGTAATAGTGATACTTGACATTCTCAGGATTTGTCCTATAAAAATTGAGAAGGCACAAAATTTTATCTTCAAAAACTGACCGTTCCTTGTCACTCCCTTCAAATGAGCCAGAGCTCGGGGAACAGCTGGCATAACAGGGAAGACAGACGTGTGACCTGGAACTTGGGGAAACGCAGGAAGTCCCAAAGCAGATATGCAGTATGGGATACTTATTTGTATACAGCGGTGGTCTCCAACCTCTTTTGGCATCAGGCCAGGTTTGTGGGTAATTAAGCACCTCCGGCTTACACGGGAGCAGAGAGACGACTGTGGTTCCATTGTAGGTAACAGAAAACAGAACCTTAAAATCCTGCTCCAAGTACCCAGTCAGTCAGTAGCCATCAGTGACTACGACACTTGTGTCTCCTTCCCTGAAGGCCAGTGTCACACATGTGGCCACCCCTGCAGTATAATGTCATGCTGCCCTGCAAATTATGGTACACTTCTAGAGCTCCTGTAATCCTGCAGGTTGGTATAAGATCTTTTTTTTGGCCAGGCATCAAACTCGGGGCCTTGCACTTGCTAGGCAAGCACTCTAACCACTGAGTTAAATCCCCAGCCAGTATAAGACCTTTCATACTTGGCTTTCAGGTAAAAAGGAAGGTCCCCGATGATACTGCTCTTTCTTGTACCTGAAGACATTCAACTATAAAAAATAGCAGCGTGTCAATAAACAAGTATCAGGGATTGCTCCTTATACTTTGGGGTTCTAATTTATGCACACCTGCTGCTTCACACTAGGTGCTCAATAAATATTTGTCCAAGTGACTGAACTGAGCCCAATTCTACCTTCAAATCTCAGCTAGCTGTGGACGGTGAGGGGCATCTTCAAGCAAAGAATGTCAACAGGGTAACTGTCACCCTCATGTTTAGGTTTAGCAGTTCTTTGCCATTTTGAGTCTACTTTCTTTTTCTTTTAATTTTTAAAATTTGTATTAGTACATGTTTGCAGTGCATAATGATTACACTTGTCTTCAGGAGTTGGTACATGTGGAGGGTACTAGCTACAGTCTCAATTATAGCCATACTTTTGCTCCCAAGTGATTTCAGAATTCCTTAGGCCTTTCTAGTTAAAAAGGAGATGATGGGACAGGTCTCAGACAACCCGAAATATACTTTTGAAAGCCATATCAGGGAGCCAACCACGAAAAAATGGTTTGGATCTGTTTACCCTTGCCAATGATTTACAGCAGTCATGTCTACCACCAGGGGGCTCCCTTCTATTATTAGTGAGGCAAGGACGGATTTTTCTAAATCAGTGAAATGGACTAAATCAGTGAAATTTCAGTCAGTGAAATGGACTTGATTTTTTTTTTTTTTAATACAGAGGAAAGTATTCCCCATGAATCTGTGTTCTGGAAACTTTGTCACATCCTTGTGTTTGAGGTCAGATTAGAACTCTAATTGTTTCGATATCAAATTTTACAAAGGTACTGGTACCAAGAGTTCATGGCGCAAGTGTTTCTGCTTTTGGAAATGCACCTGATGGTGTTAATTCCAACTCCTGCCACCTTCCCAAGGATCTCAGTCCCCCACTGCCCCTCCTCTCCTGCATCTCCAGCCCCCCTCCTGTAAGTGATGGTCTCTGCAGCAGGCAGACCCACGCTGAGGTCCCCATGGCTGAGGCACCCTGCGTCCCCCTAGGGTGCTTCTATTACTCAGCAACATGCCCCAAAGAGTAGTCTACCTTTTCACTGTCTAATTCCTCACTCCTCATCACTTTGTAACCTCTTCGACCTGGATCTCCCTTCAACCATTCCAGACTGAAACTACTCAAGGTCACCAGCAATGTTTCCACTGTCCACTTTAATATTTCTGTCCCTTCCTACCCAGCTGCTTAGCAGCAAATAGCCCTTCCAGGTAAACTCTCCCCTTCTGGCCTCCGGACACCCCCAATCCTGGCTTCCCCCATCTGTCTGGCTGCCTTCTCCACCTCCCCTCCTCCTTCCCGGGAAGGCACACTGTTCCGTCTCCCAACCTCTCTCTGGGTGATCCGGTCCAGTCCTGTGGATTTAAATGCTGCCCCCCTCAGTGTTCCGGTCTCTCCTGCGCCCCCATCTCTTTGGCCTCTCCTCTCCTTACTGGACCATTTCCGAAGCATCTCAAATGTAAGAGCCCAAAGAGCACAGCAGGCCTCTTTCCCACCCAATTCTGATGCTCCTGCATCTTCCCCACTTCAGTTCACCCGAGATGTAAGCCTCAAACTTACTCTTCTCTATTTCCCAATATTCCAAAAGCAAGTCCATCTCTAAAGTACACAGGGGTCCACTGCCCCTAAACCATCACTGTCTGTCCCTGGACAAGGGCAGCAGATTCCTAACCAGCCTCCCTTCGGCTGGCCTGGGCCTCCGGTGATCAGTTCTTCACACGGCACACACACATCAGACCCTGCTCACCTCCTGACATCCTCCAGAGCCTTCCAGTGGACCTGGGATAAAATGCAAGTTCCCTCCCCTGCCGCAGGGCTGGCCTTCCCTACCCACCAAACAAGCAATGACTTCGGAGCCCCCACTGCCACCCTGCAGGCACACTAGTCTTTACGACTCCTCACCACCTGCCGATTCTCGCACTCTCCACCCGGACAGCCAGCCCCTGCCCCGCGGACCACCGCCAGAGCAGCTGGGACCTGGCCCACGTCAGGTACTTCCTGTATCTTTGCTGAGCGAATGAATGACACAAATGAAGGGATCGGCGGGTCAGCAGTGAACACTCCTGCTACCCGCGGGCCCTAGAGTTCCGGGTCATCCTGTAGGGACCAGGGGACCTGCTACTAACAAAACACATGTCAAGTTTCCCCTCCGTGTCTCTATCTACCAGTGCACAATTCTTCTGATTTTATGACCTGGCTTTCTCAGGCCCGTCCTCACTCTCACTCTGGTGCCACAGTGCCTAATAATTCGCTTGAAACAAAACAAACATTATTTAACTGGGTTAGATCTTCAAATACCCCGAGGGATGAGGCTTGCTGTGTCCAGGGCGACTTCACTGCAGTCTCTTCAACCTCACTGTGTACCTCAGTGGCCTCCTCCTTACTCCTCAGCACAACAGCCCGGCCCCGGAGCCTTCACTGTCTCTACACACAGTGACTTCAACACACTCAGCACCCGCGGCTAACCCTGCTCACCCTCTGTGCCTTCTGTTGTCTGTTTCATTCATTTCTGAACCTTTTTCTCAGGGTTGTTTTTTCTCCCCCAGTGACTAACAATAGGAATGGGTCCTAACTGGATCCCAAGAACTGAAATGTAAATGGTTGCTGAAAGGCACAGAGGAAAACGTGTCATGTATCAATCTTTTGCTAGGAATCCAGTCCCAATCTTTTCTCCACCTCCCT
>PVJO010023577.1:0-25728 GCA_004026905.1 Hystrix cristata | reverse complement strand
GGGTCCAGAGGTGAGCAGATAATGAAGCTCCTAGCAGCGGCCCACCTCACAGGTCTGAAGAACCATGAGGGATAAGAGAGGAAACTGAAAACAAACAGTAAATAGGAAGGAAAAATAGAAATGGATCAAAGAAAGAAGGTGAAAAGGATGAAAAATTATTTTATCAATTATCTTACACATTCAAATTATTGAGTAACTCAAAGGAACGCTGACTGAGGAAATCCTATAAAATACTGAATACACTGCACAAGTTCCAAGAGACAATCATGTGTGTACAGTATGGAGGCTGTCAGATAGGGAACATACAGTAAGTAGCAGTAGGCATGTACAGTATTCTCAATCATTAGCATTCCGTGCTCACAATTATTTTTAATTAAGTGGATAAATTATTCAATTAAAATTGACTAACAAGTCATATATAATAATGCTAAAATGCAATGCTGGACGAAGAATAGCAGGCTACCATAAGGGCTGATTAAGTAGGAGCTATCTAATTGCCGATCAAATTCTTAAACTTTCTTATGGAGATTCTCAAAAGGCAGATAAACATGATCTATAACTGACAACTGTTTTCACTAGGAAGGTACTTCAATATCGACCTCATAAAACCGAGGGGTCATAGAGCTGGAAGGTACTTAATATAAGACAGGCAAAATAATTTTTCATAAAGCAACTAATAAAATCTACAGAATTACAGCCAATTAAGACCTGGTGTAGTCCGGCTCATTCATTTTATAGTTGTGGAAGTTGAGGCCCAGAGAAACTAAACTACTTGCCCAAGACAGCTGCCGGCAAACCAGATGTCTTTGATTTGATCAGATTTGATTTATGTATTGGGGTGCTGGGGATGGAACTCAGGGCCTTGCATTTGTTCTACCACTGAGCTAAATTCCCAGCCCTGATTTCATTTTTAATGATCGTTTCTTCGTATTTTGTTGTACGCTTCATGAGGGCAGAAGCCAACTTTATTTTAAATTGCCATTTTCCCAGCATCTGACACATAAATACTCAATAGTCACTAAATAATTTAATGAAGCATATTCATAATAATTACTGTTGTCTATCTCTACTTTCACTTAATAATAAAGTTTTCTCCATCTTCTCCTTTGGTTCCTAATGTCCCGTAAGCAAGGAGTCTTGTAACAGTTACTATTGCGATGTCCCGCGCAAATGGCTAACTTACCTTTGGAAATGGTTTTAAGACCATTAAAAGCAACAGTGGTGTTAAGCCCCAGACAAAATATTAGAGCTAGCTCAAATGTTTTGCCCTTAAAGATCCGTAGATCAATCTTTCTGACAACTTTTCCAGGACTGTGTGGGTTTACATTCATTCAGAGGGGAAATGATTGCTAGAGGGTTGAGATTATGTATGGAAAGAACCCAGCCAACTTCAAGCTTCATAGACAGCCAGGGAGGGATGTTCGATGGCTGTGTGTTTCCTCCCTCATCTTGGGAACGGCAGGTGCGCTCCCAACTTCAGCACAATGGCTTCTCACGCATCATGGAGACACGCTAGACTACCGGGAGATGTTAATGTTCTTGGAGGACATGTTAGAGAAGACAATAGAAAAGGCCAACAAATCTCAATGAATTAAATGGTCTCGATCTACATACCTCCAACTGTATCAACACTTGCTTCTATTATCAACTCATCTGCCAACATTAATGGCAGTGCCATCTTTACCTGTAAATGAAATTACTCTCTGTTCAGTAAGGAATCTAGAATTTCTACAGAGAAAAGGCTTATGGGAAGCTGTCTGTCTCAAGGTGGTAGGAGAAAGCACAGTAGACACGCTGTTTAATTTAGATTGCACATTCACTTGTGGTGACCAGAAGGGAGTGGGTCTGCTCTTGGATATTATCAGTATTCTGTGTCTCTCCCAGAGTCACACAATGGGCTCTAACTGGCTTTCTCTTGAGCATCTAAAAATAATGGACGGTGTCCTAATCACACCAGCCTGGAAAAGTTCTCTCTTTGTCATGAATACCAAATGACTGGACTCTGGGACAGACTGCCGGCAGAGTATAGAAAGATGGCAGGGGAAGCGGGAATGATTCGCGACTGTGCCACCACATGGGATGGAGAACCAAAGACGATCCCACACCGCAAATGGCCAAGCAGGAATCTCAACTGTAAAAGCAGAGGATACACCCATGCATGCGCACACACGCGCGCGCCTGCGCGTACGTCTAGTATGGCTAGCTCGTTACTGCTGAGCGTGTTTGGAAAGGGCGGTCGGTCAGGGTGCTGCACGAGAGGGCCTAGCAGAGATGGCGAACTTTTCAGAGCATTCAACGATACAAACAGCCCACCGTGGCACGTGTGCCGTAGGCTCACCACCGCTAGCTAGTGTGATCTTGTAACATCAGCAGTCTACAGTTGGTAACTGAGACACAATTGTCATATTTCTCATCTGTCATTTGGATGCATGCAAACAGCTAAATTCTCAGACATGATTCTATTACTCACTACTTTCCCCAAGTATCGTGACAGGTATGTCCCTCTTTAGTATCCAATTATTATATTCCAAAAATCCCGCACTATGTCCATTTGCATTAATTCTTAGGATTGTATTAAGAAAGAGTCTCTCTAGGAAGACAGATGAGAAGAGCATTTACTCAGCTGATTTAGAAACTAATTAGAAAAATGCAGAGATGAAGATTCTCAGAGACTGGAGAGTCTAAAGCTGGGTCCAGATATGTCTCTGAAAAAGCAAATGCCCATTTTGTTGTGGAGAAACGGCAGCCTTCGTTTCACTTGGGTTTTAAACTCACTTGGGTTTTAAACTCAAATCCAAGGTTCTTCTTTAGTAGAACATTATTCTATAAATCCTTTTTATTAATAATTCAAGCTGGCAAAAAGTTCCATTATCCAATTTAAAAAAAAAAAGCTAAATAATGAGGTTACTGTGCCTGCGGCTTTCTAAGAAAACACTTTAGGAAATCACCCTAAGCAATCTCAGCTTGAAGTTTCAGCATTTATTAAGCTCCAACTACATGCAGGCTATTATGCATAGCAGCGTGATGACAGAGATAGATAATTCCTGGTTCTGGACAGATTCGGAAACATTGGGGAAAGGCAGAGGCACATGCACAAATGCAGCTACAATAAGTCATTAACGGTTGTCTTACTCTCCTGTCTCTGGAACGAAATATCCCACACCTATGCTTAAAGGAGGAGAGGTTTATGTGGCTTATGGTTTCAGTCCATGATTGGCTGGCTCCAGGGCAGGAACAAGATGGCAGAGGGAGGTGGGAGGAAAAGGTGCTCATCCTGTGGTGGCCAGGAAGTAGAGAAGGGAGGATCCTGGGACAAGAATGAGCCTTCTGGGTCATACCCCAGGGGCTCTCTCTTCTGACCAGTCCCCACCTGTGAACTTGAGACTTTTGGGGACATTTAGATCTAAACCATAACAATCGTGAAGTCAACAGACACAGATCACAAGAATTCTTATAAAATGTCAGGCTGTATCTAAAGCATTAAGAATGTTCTGAACATCCAAGGGCCTAGTTTGCTCTATTTGAAGGTGAGTAAGTCATATTTATACTTCTAGTTGACCTCTGAGTGTCACATTTTTAGAGTGTTATAGACAAACTGGAGTATCTTGGAATACAAGCAAAAGGATAGTGAAGAAATTGACAAAATGTGTCCAGAAAGTAGCATTAGGGACCGAGGATGGTTATGCCAGGGGGGACAAAGTGGGACAGGAGATATGGCTTCACAGAAGTGGAGGGCCGTCATGTGCAGAGAGTGGACTGCAGTGGGCAAGTCAAGCATCAGTGGGTGAAATTAAAAACAGACATCTCTGGATATAACACAAGGAGAATTTTCTAGCAAACTCCAACTGCCCTTGATGAGAATGGGTTGCCTCAGAAGTGTGACCAGCCTGCTTGAAGAATTATTCAAGGAAAAGGCTCCAAGATTGCTTGTGGAGGTTGCTGAAGAAGGTTGCAGCAACAAGACTAGGACCAAATGGCTCTTCCAGGTCTCTGAGATCCAGAACAAAAGCATGCAGGGAGGAAAAACAGTGACATACTGCTGACTGTAACCATCTGGGAGGCCCTGTACAGGATGTAAGGCTTGAAATGGGGTTTGAGAAGCAGCTAGACTCTCAGGACTAAGTGGGGTAGAGAATGTGTGTTCCAAGTTGAAGCAATAGTGTGGATAGTTGTAAATAGATGGTATCTGGGGGAAATGAAAATAGGGGCCAAAGAAAGCATGGGAGTTTTGGGGTTAGATTACCCTGCACTCAAGTCCTGGCTAACTTCTTTTCAGTGACTGCATCTTTACCTACAGCATTGGCTGTGATGCCCTCCAGAGTACCATGCCCTTCTGCCAGCCTCACCAGCCCCAGAGACACCCTCATACATCTCGCACACTTCTTACACTCACTGTGTTTCCAACCAGGCTGACTTTTTTCCACTGGAAATCTACTTCTCTTTCTATATTCTCTATTTCAGTGAAATCCTCACCTAGTGCCCCAGCTGTCAAGACGAACTGTGGGCATCTCTTAGATTCAATCACCTCTCCCCATACCCACTGCTAGCCCCGCACCCTGCCCACTCTAATTAAAGATTTTCCTCTTCCTTTCCCGGCCTAGTACCTCTGCTTTGGCCTGGTGCTTCTCACCTAGACTCCTACGTGGTCTAATTCTGTTCCCACCACATTTTTCTCCAGTACATCCTCTGCCTCAGGATAAAAATACTGTATTCATCTAACCCCCTGCAGATTAAAGTACCCAACACATTCTCGTCATCCTCATGTTAAATTCAACTTATTTACTGTGGCACACAGGCCCTTCAGAGTTGAACCCCGTACCGATCAACACAACCCCATTCTGCTCTCAATTGGACCACTGTAGTCCTTGGCTCATGCAAGTTCTTGGTTGGACTTTGGAGCACCCTTCTCCATTACCCTCCCGGGGAAAATCCAGTTCTGTATCGCTGCCCCAGCACCCTTCCCTGAGCAGGATGCCCTCCCTCTTCCACTTGGTTCAGTGCCCCTTAGGCACTCCTTTCTCTACCGGGTCACTTGTCCCTCTACTTCCACACCTCAGGGCAACAATTGAGTCTCCCACCTCTGTGACTACAGGGCCTGGTCTGCACACAGTGGATCCTTGTGGAATGGATGACAGTTCTTCTTATTCGTTATACAGTTTTGAATTTGACTTCTATAAACTTCACTTTAATAGTTTGTGAACCACAAGTTATATTCCTGATTCAATATATATATGCGTATATATTCCTGATTTTACTGTAGGAATAAATAAGAAAATAAATCATTACTGTTAGGACTATTCTGAGGTTGGAGCAAAGTGGTCAGGAAGATGTAGCATGTGGTAAAGCGGAAGCTAGTGGAGGAAGGGTGAAGTTAGACTGCACACGCTTGCTTGACTTGTGAAGAGATGGAAACTGTTCTTGTCATATGCGGTTATTCTTGAAATTCAACACCTACACCAGGAACACATCAGTTTCAGTGGGAACTGAAGACATGGTCTGATGACACACATCATGGCGGCTAAGTATGAGACAAACGGAAGTTCAAACCCCAACTCTGTAACTTATTAACTGTGCAATCCTAGGCCAGTCATTCGACCCTTAAGTCTCAGACTCGTCATCTGTAAAAACACAACAGTGTACTTAAAAGAAGATGGTTAAGAAGATAAAACTAAACTAGATAACATGTAAATCACAGAAGCTATTTGTCAGCACTCAACAATGGCTACGGCAGACAATTCAATGTTACTCTGTGTCAGGCATAGAATTATTTACATGAATTAACCCCTCATGTTGTGACAAAACCCTGTAAAGTAGGTTCTGCCATTACCTGCAGTTTGCATGTGAGGAAACTGAGGAACAGGGAGGAGAGGGTGTGAGCTGAGCCGTACAGCTAGGAAATGCTCAGAAGTGCTGCCTGGGAACACAGGTCGGACGGGAACCGCAGATGTTATTAGTTGTCACGCAGCTCTCGCACATAAACTTACTATTAATAAAACATAAGTTGTAAAATTATCTCAGAAAAGAATGAAGCAGAGATTCATGTGGCATTTATAGGCATAATGAAGGGAACATTGGACTAAGAATATACGACATATGCATAAATTTATACTGATGATTTTCACAGTAATTGACTAGCCATGAGCACTTTTGGGACTTTAACTTTCTAATCTGTTAAATAGAGATACTAGCATCTGCCTTGCAGGATTATAAAATTAAATAAATTTTTGCAGGTAACTACCTGGGGCACAGTAAGTGTAAACAAACAGTGTCACTAATAAGCTCAGCATCCATGCTAGTAATTTGACTATTTCTTATGCGTCTCTGCTTATCTATCTGTTCTCTCTCCTGCAATACAGAGCTCGTGCCTGTGACTCTCCCAGAGAGGTGATGGGAGCCCCAAGGGAAGGACCAGAGCTACGGCCATCCTGTGCTATGGATGACCCTGTTGCCAAGCAGAAGCCAGAGGAGAGCCCTCCTCCCTCCTTCTGCCTTCCACTCACCCCTCTAGTGCCTCCAGTTGTCAAATGCTAGCTGCAGTCTGTGACAAGGAGCTCTGCAGAAGACGAACTGCAGACTCCAGCTCCAGCATTATCTCAGGCAATTTTATGATTAATAAATATTTCTGGAAGCTCAGTTGTTTTGAGAATAATACCTCTAGAGAAAAAAGACTAAATTCTGTTAAAAGATGTTCCCAAATCATGGTCATATTAGAAAAACAGAAAGTAGCCTAGGTCTTTTAAACAGAGAGTATCTAACATAGGGGATTGAGTCCGCAGGTGTTGGAAGGCTGAAGGGTGAAAAAGAAACCCTGACTTGGTATTAAGAACTGGTTTTCATCTTTACAGTGGAAGGTGGTTCGGTGGGGTTTCCAGGACCACTGAATAACTCGAGGATGGACACCCACAGACTGTTCTTCCCTCCAAAATTGCCTGATAGCAACAATACTTACTAATACTTTCAGCCTGGTCTTCGGTGAATTATGAATTGTTCCTTGTGGTATGGCCCATGGTTGGACATATCTGAGTATAAAGCCTGGCTCTGTGTCTCATCAGCTGTGTGTCCCTGAGAAATCAGCTAGCATGAGCCTTGTTTTCACATTTACAAAACAGGGTTAGAGATGCTGTCTTGTTTGAGACTCGTGACATCATGCAATGAAACAATCACCTGTTAGTCACCGTACAAATAGTTATTTCCCAGATTCTCTTTCCACACCCTTCTCTTCAGGGACCAATTTCTCTTACCTTCCTTCACTTTCTACCTAACACTTTGGACCAGAATTTATACCTGAGATGAGTTTTAGGACAATGTCCTACCTCTTTCTCTAGATCTGGGTCTTAGCCATACTCATAGAATGAAGAGTTCTGAGTGCTTTTTATGGAATTAGAACAGGTCGTGCAGACATGTTCTTAGAGACTGAATCTTCTCATGACCTCTGTGATAAAACAATACCCCTCCCCTCTAAGATATCCATTTTGTAACCTGGACCTTTGAACCTGCTACCTTACAGGGCAAAAGGGACTTTGCAGGCGTGATTAAGCTAGGAGAAGAATATGGAACTAAATAAGCAGAGGTCAGAATGGTGCGATTCCCCAGGTAGCCATGAGACGAGGATTCCAAGGAGCCTCTGGATGCTGGGAAAGTTGAGGAAATGGACACTTCCCTGGAGCCTCGGATGGAAAGCCAGCCTGCCGACACCTTGACAGTAACTCCGGAAGACTCATTTCAGACTTCTGACTTCTAGACTACAAGATAATAAATTTATGTTGTATGACGCCTCTCTATCTGTAGTAATTTGATATAGCAACAAGAGGAAACTAACACAGTCTCTGAGATCATCTGTATATATGACTGATTTTTCTGTTCTAATTTTATTCCTCCCTTTACCTTAAAAAAATCAGAAGCAGTTGAAAGCTTGAGAAAATTTATCTCTTTTAGTAAGAAATACTGAAGAAGAAAAGATAAGGAGGACTACTCAGTCAATAAATCCTGGGCTTCTCTTTTTATAAGATGAAAAACAATGTGTATAACATGCTTGCGATAACAACATTAACCTCAGTGTTGCCATCAAGTTAAACCTTTGTCCTTTCTGCTTGACTACAATAGACCAGCTACTGGGGACTGGGTAAGGTAGAGTTTGTCAACTTAACTGCCCACGGGGACCAAGCAGGTAACATAAATGCATGAAGCGGTGCACGCAGTGGATCCGGCAGAAGACAATGGACTAGACAGAGACTCTGGTAAACTGAGGCAGCCCATGGCTCCTCTGAAAGAAGCAACTGCTACTCAGTGGGAGCTGATAGCTGCCATGCTAAATGCCAGCCACTTCTTATGAGAATCGTCTCTATTTTTAAGCAACTACTCTTTTTTTTTTAAAAAAAATTGCTGTGCTTGTCAAAAATCACTTTGTCTTTTAGGAATTTGCCTCCCAGTCATCCTACCGTGTAGCATCTGCCTTAATGTCTCATCGCTAATGTCCTTCCCTGCAAAGACCTGATATAAAGTGAACCAAAAAAATTCAGACTCCCTACCTAGGGAGGCAAGTCTGGTCGAGCTTAGCTCAGACCCCAAACAACCTGGAAGACTCCCTCTCAGCCTGAGACCACTCTTTGGCACATTTTCTTTTCAGTCCTTCCAACCAGGAAGCTTCCCCTGTCTGCATTTGTGGGATCTTTCTAGCGTTCCAAGCCGAACTTTTGCAACAGCCTTCTATGCAACTTCCCGGATGCTCCCAGCTGGAAACCACAACTCTCCTGGTTAACTCTGCCTTGTTCTGGCCTTGTCCAGCCTACATTTGTGGAGTGCTCAGGCCCTGAGGATACCAGATGCTGTGGGGGTGGGCGATGGCAAGTGGCACAGAGCAAAGTGCACGGGCTTCGGCATGAGATAGATCCTACTTCACATTTTGATCTTGACATCTAGGGGCTCTCTGACTGTTGTAGGCATATTACTTTCCATTCCTTAATGTCAATCTTCCCCAATACTAAGTCACATTAGTTAGAGATAAAGGAGATAATATGTAAAGTCCTTGGCCCAGTGCTTGGTGCACCCCGTTTGTTACACGGTACACACATAGATGTGTAATCACAGGTCCAACTAGAAGTCTCCAGAACCTTCTCTTTCTACACTAGCTCTATTAAACACATCTATTAGTCACATCTTCCTTCAGCCAAGCAAGAAGACTAGAAAGTCACAGCAGAATTGTGAGGACTTTGCCTGGAATCATGAAGGACTTTTTCATGACATCCCCACGTTTTTCCATGCCAAGTTCTTCTCAGCAATTATCGCATTATGCTAAGACTAGACGGAAGCCACAACCCCCAAAAGTGAAGGACAAAGACCATTTTTTGATCATCTCATTAGACTAACTGCCTTGAAATCTGTATGTCTTGCCCTTGAAGGATGGAGCTTGCTTGCCTACCGTCATGATGGCAAAGCTCAGTGACCGGACTGTCTAGAGGGTTTCAGGAAGACACGTGATTCTGACCTCTGGGCTCCAGGCTGCCCTCACAGTGTGCAGCCTTCCTCTGGGGAAAGCAGCCTTCGATCCTCTCGGCTGGGGGACTTCATCAGGGATGCTTGCTGAAGACTGTGCACACTGTCCTTCTCACCCACCCACCATCTACCCAAGTCCAGGTGGAAGCACTCGTCTCAGCTGACTCACGGGAGTGAGGAGTGAGGCCGAAGGTTTATTTTATTTCTTCGCAATTTCAGCTCCTTTCATAGTGACACGTCACGGAGCATTGCCCATCACTTACTTGTCAAAGGAGCATCACACCAAGATCAAAGCAGCTGAGAAGACAGAAAGAAATATTAGGATAATGAGAGAGAAAAGAGAGAGAGAGAGAGAGCCTAGTGTGCCTCCTGAGCCTCCTCTTCTCCTGGCTTTACCCTTCACAGCCAGCCGACTGTATCCGTGAGGTCTAAGTGGGGCTCCTGGGCTTGTTAACTGCTCATCCCCAAAGAGGCCAGCACACTTTTGGGGGCTCTGCCGGGATGCTGTCTCTGGACTCTGAATACTCATTTCCCACTGGGTTCTGTTTGGCCACCGCCTGCTTCGCAGCTGGGCTGATTGCTTGGCAGGGAGCGCCGTGCCTGTCCTCCAAAAGAATTTAACAAATTAACTATGAACAAAGTCGCTTGGACATGACATGGATGTACACCTGCTGTGTCATGCCAAAAAGAAACTTGTCAGCTTGCTGTTTTCACAGATATGAAAAGAAAATTCCTGGCACCTGCCAAATGGATGGAAGTGTAACTATGTTTGGCAAAGAAGGCAGGAGACAGGAGATGAGAAAGGACAGCAGTGGAGGCAGGATGGAAACCTGAGTGCAGTTACACTATGAGACCACAATGGCATTTTATTGGTGGTTGGCTAAGAAGATTCTCACCAATTAGTGTATTATCTCTACACACACAAAAATGCAGTGCTTTAAAACCAAACAGGGAATGAGGAACTATTTGACAGTCTACCTCCCTCCAGGGCTTGTTTGGTGTTCTATGTACAGAATATCACTTTTATTCTCACCATGATCCAATAAGGTCATGCTAACCTGGGAAGATAGTGGGGGAGACTGAGCCATATAAAAGAAATTAAAGATGTTAAATAGGCACAAAGGGTCATATGTTCTGTGGTTCTATTTACATGAAATATCTAAAATAAGTAAGTCAGTATATATGGAAAGCAAATCAACAATTCCCAGGGAAGGAGGAATGTGGACTGTACACTTTGTGGATACAGGTTTCCTTTCAGAATGATGAGAGTTTTGACACCAGATAAAGGTAAACATCTCAAACACAATGAGTGTATTAAATGCCACCAGCCTGTGAGCTTTACAATGGTTCATTTTGTGTTCTGTAAACTTTTTCCTAATGGAAAAAAAAAAGTTAAATAAATTTTGTCTAGCATTGTACAGCTACTTGGTGATAGAGCTTAGATTAGAACCTGGGGTTGGACATCAGGTACATAAAAGAGGTGAATAATTAAGCTCAGTAGCAGTCCATATACAAAACTAGCTGTATTCCAAACATATTAGACTTCTCTTTTTGATTTGTCCTTGGTGCACTTCCTTCTTCCATATCCTCTTTCCTCCCTCCACCAGGCCCAGACTTTTGCCTGAATTAAATTCTCACCCTGTAGGATTCTTCTTTCATCACCAACAATCGCATCAGTCATGTGCACATATAATGTATTATGCTCGTTTGGGGCCCTGATTTATTTGTGAGACAAAAGATTTACCGTGGTTTAATATAAAAATAGTGTTGGTGAGGCACTGTTGTCAAAGAAAGGCAAAGTTAATGTCTTGATCAGTTAAAGTCACGAATCAAGGCATTGCAAAAGTGCTGCAAAATAATTTTACACACTTTTTAAAGGTTTCTCTACAGCAAATGTGAATACACAGCTGATTCAGAAAAAAATATTTTTTGAAAACTTGCTATCAACCTCAATAAATTCATATCTAGAAATGGTTTTAATTTCTAACTCCCATTCTTATTGTCCTTTCGTTGTTATCTTCAAACACTGTCACTGAAAGCATGAAAGGAAAAGGGCTTTGCTTTATTGCATTTAAGTTCTACTGCTTCAACAATATGTCTGCTTTATTTGCTTCAAAAGTAAAAATCTTTAATTCATTAATTATAAATTCATACAGAAGTTTTTATTGTTAGCTGCATTGTGGGTTTAAAACTCGTAGAGAGCGGGATTGAAATCTACCCAGCACTGAACAGTGGCTTGTATGGACGAGTTCTGAGAGTCTCCAGAACTTAGCATCTGTAGGAGAAGAAAATAGCATGGAACGCGCCCTTCTGAGGGGGCTGTGTGGGCCACTCCCTCTCCCACCACTTCAGGCCCGGCTTCCTCCACGGTGTGGATGGACCAGGCAGTCAGGGTCAGAGGGTTTAAATGATGCCTCGTGGCTGACTGTGCCAAGATCAGCTCTTGTTCCAGAAGAAGCACTACTTCCCAATTAACATTTGAAACATAATTGATGTGGACAAGTGACATTTATTTTCCAGATGAATCAGGGCAACTTCCACAGACCCTGAGATGGGAGAAGCCTAGTCGGCTGGAACTGCGGGTGGTCTTCTGATGCTCTGGCACTTTCTGGTCACACCTGTAGGCTGGGCCCAGTCGTCTTCCCTGTTTCCACAGGAAACTAAGTCGGAAACAAACTCCCAACTGCTAAGTCCGACCAGGGTTTCTCACAGGGCACTCATGTTACCAAAGGAGAGATGAACTGGCCTCAGGTCACAGGCTGCATTGGCTTGCTCGTGGAGAAACTCCATACCACGCTTCAAACTCTGCATAAATTCCTAGATAGGGTACGAATAAAATTTTGATTTATGACATTAAACCCTGAAATGAAAAGGCAGTATGTTTTTGTTTGACTTAATTTGAAGCATACTAAAATTGTACTCTATTTCTACAAGGAGTGGGTACCAGGAATGTTCAAGGGGCTCAGCCTATTTTTTAAGCTGTCATTAGAAATGATTAATATTTAAGAGAGATCAATAAAAATTGAATTTGAAAAAAATCAATATTTAAGCAAAAGCATTACAAATCACATGACTAACATTGACACCCTTCATATATTAAAAAGGTTTGTTTTCCTGTGGCATGTGGGTAAAGCTACAGCTGTATGAAGCCAAATTTTAAAGTGGTGATGTATTAGTGTGAGCCACGGGATAAATCATTTTGAAAATCAACCTCAGTCCTTTAGAGAAAGAAAAACATTGAAGTAAATGCCAGCAAATATTAAATCTCACTGTCGAATATATATTAAATGTAAGTACATATGCATTTGTATATATATCTATTTCTAGCGATCTTTCTTCTGCCCCTTCTTGCTCACACAGTAGCTATGTCTAGAAAGCAGACGTGGTTATTCAAAATGATAAATATTGTTGTGTTTCATTTCAGTTGTGATAGGCAAAAAGAATAGTATACTTAAATTCAGAAATCATGCTCCAATCAAAACCCCAAAGGATTCTCCAAACAAATACAAGAATGTGCTCTTTATAACCAGTTACAACTTTATCCTCAACTCACTGCAGGAAGTTCTGGTGGCCTGGCCCAGACCCTGCCTGAGCATCAGTCTCTTCCTGCTCTCTCCATCATTAGTGTTCCTGAAACTGGGCCCTGCGCTGGTTCCCACTAGGCTATTCCAGAGCTGGTTCCTCTCATCCCAAGCAAGATGTAGCCGGAGCCACGTCTTACTGTCCTCGCCACATGTGACCCAAGAAGAAACAAGGGATGAGAACATTGGCATCAATCTTCTTCTCCTGATGATCCTTTGATTGTACCCTACATTCAAACAGCACTCATTCTTTCTCCGAGACTTCTCTCCACTCCCATGATATTCCACACTTCCTGAGTTTGCTCTGTTTTAGTTAAACTGGGCTGGACAGATAGAAAAACAATAAACTTCTTGGGGTTGATGAGTCCACCTCTTCTGTGACACACGGTCTTCAGCCTTTAGCTGAGGTCTGCTAAAGGTGCTCAAAATCCAAATATTCCTCAAGCATTAATCATACAGGGTCGTTCTATACACAGGCATTTCTGCAAATAAAAATCATCTCTGTTAACAAGTGGGTTAAGTCTGACAAAAAGAGCTGACATAGACACATAGTTTAAGGAAAATATGACAGGCACTTTAGTTATACAGAAAGGAAAAAGGTAGGAGAGAGAGGGGGAGACAGCCAGACAGACAGACAGACAGAAGACAGAGACACAGGGACAGGAGAGAGCCTCTCTCCTGTCTCTACTTATAAGGGCACAAATGCCATGTATCAGGATCACACTCTTACTGCCTCATCGTCTCCCAGAGGCTCCATCTTCAAACTCTATCACATTGGAGATTAGGCTTCAACATACAAAGCTGAGAAAACACAAATGTTCGGTTCATAGCAGTATGAGACAAGTTTAGAGAGAAGGCATTCTTTGTAATCAATTTGAATTTTGAGCAGTATGAATTTGAGTTACATAAAGAGTGTCTATTTCCCAGAAAGGAGTTGACTATATAGGAAATCAAGGCAACAGAAACTCTGCCCTAATGTAAAATTGTGGAAATGATCAACATTATAATCATGGTTTAAAATACAAAAGCACATGAGATTCAGTCTCCTACTTCACTTGGCTTGAACAACGAAATACAGTTTGCTACTGCAAACACAGCCACCAGTGATTGTTATTTTAGCTGACCTTTTAGAAAATTCGATGGGCCCTAGAAAATATCAGGGATATTCCTTCCGCCTTTCACTTTTTTTCTGGTAAGAATTTAGAGAGTGCTTTTCAAATTGTATATCACGACCTCTTAGTGGGTTGTGAAACAAATTTTTTGATTGTGATAAACAGTATTTTGAACAAGTAGAAGAGAATAAAATAAACTGAAATAGAGAGAGCTTTAAAACAGTGCAAGTAAGTACTTGAGTGTGTGTGTCTCTTTGTGTGTGTAAAACTGAACAAAATTAGAGATCACTGGCCCTTACTATATAAAAGGTACCTTACTATAATAGATTTTCTCTTTTCTATTTTAATCTGTTTGCACATGTGTGTGCATGTATTTGCATTGGTCGCAGTGTTTGAGTTATAGTCAAAAACATTTAAAATTCAGGAGAAAAGAAAAAATAGAGTGCTCTAAAAATAACAAGTTAATATTTAACAACGTTGATTCACACTTGTATTTAAGGAAACATCTAGAGATAAGGGAGAGGAGAGCAAATCACAGGTTAAAAGAAGGACCAGAGACTCTGTGGCTGTAAACCACGTGTCAATGAAATGCCAATACATAGACTGGGCTTTAAATAAATAAAGTTTATTGCAATAAAATAATAGATGACAGCAACTAGAAATATGGTACAGGAGGGGGGGAGTATTGGATTAAAGATGAAGCTTTTAAGATCATCAAAAAGTACTGGTAGGTAAGAAGCATCCACAAGGGACCTGGAGAAGGGACTATTAAAGTCAGCAGGAGGTCTGGGAGAGGGGTGGTCGTTAAAGACAAGATAGTGAATGGTTTCCAGATTCTGGCAAACTCCACAAAATCTCTATCCTCTAAAATATCCCAGGAGAGGTTGCTGTGAATACTTCAAAAGCGTAGATGTTCAACTTGATTTCTTCTTCATTTGTAACACTTTCCCTTTGACTTGTGTTTTTTTCCTTAAATTAAAATTAATTTTCAACTTAGAACCTTGCAACTTGGGAGATGAATTACATGGGGAGTCGTGGTCTAAGGAGGTCTGGGTATTCCTGTATCCGTGGCGGATTTGGGGAAATCCTCTTTCGTATTAAAATTTCTTACTATTGTGTCAGAGGATCTGACTCAACTTCAGCATCTTTAGCCACCAGACAAAGGCAACGGAAGATCATACAAGTACACTAATGGAACTAGAAACCATCATGATGACTGAAATTAGCAGACTCGGAAAGTTAACTCTCACATGTTTTCTCTTATATGAGAAATCTAAAAAAATACATAAATTAATGGATAAATAATTGAAATAAAGGAGAGAGGACAGAAAACCAGAAAATAGACTTTCAGAAGTGAAGAATGGGGTAAGTGGGAGGGAGAAGAAAAGGCAAAGGGGAACAAGGGAGTTGAAATTGATTAAGATACGTTTACTGCAGGTACCAACTTCCCCAAATAAATCCCATCGTCATGTAATATTAACATGCACTAATAAAATACTTGAAAACTCAATGCTAATACTCTTAAAAATAGAGAAGAAATTACTTCTTTGATCAGGAAATAAGAAGCAAAAGAGCAGGCCTATGTGACCGCCCAGGCTCCAAAGGGCATGTGACTGCCCAGGCTCCAAAGGGCGCATGCTCCATGCCCATAGAAGTCCATTTTTAGGTTCTGCTGCCTTTGGATCTTTGCTGATGAATAACACTCTTGAGTTTATCTTTCTCATATTAACAGAAAATGAACATGAAGCTCATTTTGTTTTTGTCCTTAATGAGCAACACGAAGGCATTCTGGTAACTTTTCATTGTGATCTTTGGCACTAGGGAAAAAGCATTGAATTTGGGTCTAGAATAACTGGATTTTTAGCCGCTTCCCTGTTGGAAGATCCTAAGTGAGCCACTTAAACATGCTTACCTCAATTTCTTTGTTTGTAAAATAAACAGAATAAGGTGAGTCTGGTAGGGCTGTTGGGAGGGTAAAGTGAGATGGTGGTTTAGAAAGCACTTTGCAAATAATGAACTGCTCTAAGACGATACCATATACCTTATGTGACAAGATGGAAAGGATACCTTAGTGTTGTGGCAGATACAAAGCAAAGGTAGGAAGCCTCAAGGGAAGTTGCTAGAACTTTCCATTCTGTTAGAACTCACCACAGTGATTCCAATAAAAACAAAACCAAAATAAAAAAAAAATCAAAATGATTCCATTCATGAGGTAGATGACAGCATGACAGAAAAGCACAGTCAGGTAAAGGTCTTTGTTTTGGATGGTTTCTGGGGCGGTAAACAGAACAATACACACAGAATCAAATACATATTACCCCAAATCCAAATTATGCAAAGGATAAGATGAAATTTAGTTTGGGAGCAGAATTTTTCTCAAGGCCTCAAACTGCTCCTCTTCCTTTCCCAAACAGTAACCTCCTACTTTCTGTGTTTCGCTCCAGAAGCGATCTGTAATCATGTGTGACAGGTGTGGTGGAACCTGTTTTCCTTTCTCAGTTCTAGAAGGACTTTTCTTTGCCTACATGTTGAACACAGACGCCTCAGCCCTGCCAGGTCTGACATGCTCGCTCATGGCTCATTCATTTTCCAGGCTTGTTTTCATGAATTTCCCATGAACAGTGTTCTGAGATATTGTTTCTAGTTCTGTGGAATGAAACATGCCCCAGATTTGACATGTGAAGACTCAGTTGAGCAGGTCCTGGATGGAAGAGGAGCTGGTGGCCTTCTACATGGGGCAGTTGTCATTCTTGGGGAGGGATCGGAGTGACCTTCCCAGTGTTATGCGCTATTGAGTTTTTACCATTTGTTATAAAAACAGCTGAGTAGTAGTCCCATAATGAAAAATGATTTCTTGGATGACATTAATCTTCACATCACAATTAAAAAATCATTCACTTTTACCAAAAACTGAGATGGTTTTTAAAAGAAAAAATTTCAAATACAGATATGCTGGAGGAAATTTTATTTTCAAAGGAATAAACATAATTTTATCTACCATGTTCATTAAGTTATATTGAGTTTTTAAAAATGCATGACTTGTGCCTGTAAAGCAGCAGGTCATCTTAGTTTGTAATTATTTCCCTTCCAAGTTGCCCCATTAAGGCACTTGAGTGTTATTTGAACAATAGCAGTGTCATCAGTGCAGAACACATTTCCTGAAATATGTTTTGGAGTTATTGTCGGAGTACTTTCCTGCTTGACCTTCATTATCAGTCTTGTCTCGAGAGTGTCTTACCTACATGGGGAAATAAAATGCGCCCTCAAAGGTGAATATTTTTCTACCTCAGAGGATATTCACATAAATAAACTTCCAGCGTTAACACTGCATCTTAAATGGGCATTCCAAACCTGATGTTAAGATTGATGGTGTTGCTGAAAATAAGAATGTAAAATTTCTGGCTGTGTCTTGCTTGCCCAGAACTTTCTCATGTTAACAATGACAGTTTTGTTTCCTGGGAAATCCCTCAGTTTTAGGAAAAATGGAAAGAAAGCCACCTTAGACAGAGGGATGTGCATCTTGGAGTATCTTGTAGTCCATTAATGGATGCGGAATTTAAAGAGTACATCTGTTGTATCAAAACTGTTGGTTTTCTTCCTATAATGATTCTTTGCTTCTTTATTTATTAGTAAAAGAACCCTGGCTTGGCAAAAAGGAGCCCAGAAATAAGGTCTTTATTTTCTAATTTCTCTTCTGCTAGGAGTGGTCATGTGACTAAGAACCGGCCAATGAAACGGAAGGGTAAACAACAGGTGGTAGTGCTAGGCAGTGCCCTTAAAGAGAAGCGAGGTGCCCTGCCTCTCCCCTCCCTGTACCTGGGGAGAGGTACACACACACACACACACACAGCAAAGGGAGGCAGAGAGGTGACCCTCATGATACACAATTAATTCTGAATAGCCTCAAAAAAATGTTCATGTCTACACATGAACATTTCTGAGCCATTTCTGAGCATTCCTGGACCCTCCTTAGCTCAGCTGTGTGCAACTATAGGTAGCATCTCTACTGCGCTGGAATTTTAGTTCCCGTAGACATCTAAATCCATCAACTTTACTAATAAATCCAATAGATGGTTCGCAGCTCTCCTCTTACAGGGCTAATTGGGACTGCTGCACCCCGCGGCCTGCTCCTTCAGTCATGCGCCGTCGCATATGAGAACACAGTAGGTCTCCGCCTTTCCTCTGGCGTTTCCATCACAGTCTCCCTGGGTGGCTCCTGCTTCCCACCAGGCCTTTGACTGTTGGGAGTTTCTCTGAGTTTTGGCCTTAAATTCTTCTCCAGCTTTCATCACTCCTGGATGACACCATCAATGCTTGTGACTTTACTCATTAGCATAAATGACTCCTAAATTTCCAGTAAATGTATTTCCATCCCAGATCATTGTTGTGCATTCCAACTGCTTAATCAATATCCACTTAGAGGTCTCAGAACCAAAACAGTCTGTATCTGATCAAAAGTCAGCCCACACGTTTTCCCTGCATACCATTCAGTTTTTCGTTTTTATTCTTAGTGGCTGGCATCAGCTTTCTGCCAGCTTCACAGCAAGAAACATAGAGGTCAGACATGGAATAACTTCTCACCGTGACCTCCAGTCTAATCCAGCAAGACGTCCTGCCAAACTTGCCCCGATCGCTCTTTCACCTTGACATTGCCTAGCCCAAGTGGACAAGATGATCCCCAGACTACGGCAGTGACCTCCTAATTGATTTCCCGTGTCCATCCCTGACCCCTCCACCTTCATTCTTCATGGTACAAAGAGAGCTTTTAAATACAGTGGAGCATCCCAACCTCCCATAAGACACTTGTGACATTTACTAGACTCCCCAGGATTAAAAAACAAGTATCTTTAATATGATCTTAAATCCCCAAATACACTTCTTAACCTCACTGCAAGTCTTCTAGGCACAGCGGCTCCCTTCCTGAAATCGCCACATGCCTTCCTATTTCCAGGGCCTTTGCACAGCTTGTGGGCCTCTCTGCCTGGATGCGCTTATCTCCCCCTACCTGCAACATCCCTGACTGCCAAGTACTCAGCCTGCAGTGCCCAGTCCCAGTAAATGTTCATCTCACTGAAAAGCTGCCCCCTGCATCTCCAGGTTAGATTATTCCCCCTTCAGTCCTGAAGTCTCTGTCTTGTTCGTTCGTAGCATTCACCATAGTGGATGATGCTTTAGTGAGGCTCTTTTCCTCACATTAATGGGAAAGCTCCGTGAGGGCAGAGCCCGTATCTTCCTTACATCAAGATACAGATGTGAAGCTGTAAAGACTTCTTTTCCCATTTATTACAGTCCCGCTTTGCTGGTGTTGAAGTCTCACTTTCATTTGTCTGAAACACTTTTACTTTTTGCTTTGATTTTGAAGGACATCTCTACGAGATCCAGAGTTCTGGGTGGACAGATTTTGCTTTCGGGACACTAAAGATACTGTTGTCTGTGTCACCGCTGCCAGCTGTCTCTCTCCAACTACTTTTAAGGTTTTCTCTTTACCTTTGTTATAATTGGATTATATGCTGAGTATGACATGATTATGATATTAGTACAATTTTCTTCACACTTGTTCATCCTAGATTTATGGATTATTGCTTTCACCATATTTGGAAATTTTTCAGTTATTATTTCTTTTAATAATTTTGTCCCATTTTTTCTTTCTTTCTGAGACTTCATAGCTCATGATGTCCCTGAAGACTTGTTTTCAATGTTTTTTAATCTCCCTGGAGTTAGAAACTTTTTACTGATATATCCTAAAATTCACTGGTGATTTCTCCCTCTCTCGTCCAATTTAACATTAATTCTATCCAAAAAAATGTTGGTTTCAGATATTTTATTTGCATTTTTAGCCTTTCTGGGTATTTCTTTTTCAGAGGTTGTATTTCTCTCTGGAAATATTCCATATCTTCACCATTACATCTCCCTTTTCCTATACAACCTTTACATTTTTATAATAGTTGTTTTAAGGATTTGTGTGTTAATTCAAATAACTGAGCCATCTTGTGTTCCCTAGTAACCATATTTGCTTTTGATTATGGATCACATTTTCTTGCTTTCTGACATAGAAACTTTAGGTAGCTAAAAACGCACACATGGAATTTTGAACGGTGGAGGCAGAGATGGACATTTTTCTTTGATTTGCTCATTTTATGGAGATGTTTTATAAAGCTAGAACTAAGAAGGGACCTGGAATGACGCTGACCTGGCCTGTACCCCAACTTTTGTTAGGCTGAGTTCATCCATGATTGGCCCAACTTCCAACTTCCCATGACAAAATTAATCATCCCATCGTGTCAACACTTGAACTGGGATGATTTTTGAGCTCTAGTTGTGGACACTTTTTCAGATTCTTCCTTGATTGAACCTCAGCAAAGCCCTTTGAACTCCATGAAGGTGCAGAAGACTGTGATTTCTGCATGATCTACTCATCACCGCTTTCTCAGCCAAATTTTTGGTGAAGAGAAAATTTTCAGGCTGAGTAATTTGGTTTTTGTGTTCCTGATTCTTTCAAATCTGAACCTTCTGTCTCAGGCTCGGGTGATGTTTTTTCATCCCTGCAGAGTCTCTGTAGATATCAGGCTGCTTCTTTTGGAAAGGCTGAAAACAAAAACATAAAATTAACTTCAGACAGAAATAAAAATGGAATAAAGATGATTCTGATGTCCAGAGCAAATAAAATATGATATTCCTGACATATAGGATAAAATAATAGGTAGCAGCTAAGCAGTAAAATACCTTTAATGATGCTTTAAACAAGAGTGTCATTTGAAAAGTTAAGGGGTGCTTGGTGATAGTATCTGTGACCTGGCAGTGTTCCTAGATCAGAATGGTAAGCAGTGGCAGAGTTTAAAATCTAGGTCTTGAAACAAAAGGCTGTTACTCTTGAAATCAGCACCCTCAGGATGGAGAACATAAAAGAAGGATTAGGGGGGACTCACCCGCCTGGAGGCTTGAAGCTCCCCAGTCATGTGACTTCTGCCCACGGAACAGGGTTGTGCTACCCACAACAGGATCAGGGTTCTTTGTTTTACGTCTTAAGTCCAAGTTCTGCTATATCTATCCTGTTCTCTTGAAAACGTAAAAACTGTGTTGACCCAAAGTTCAAGACAGGGCTGAGTTTGCAAGTGAAGACCAAGAGACCATGCTGCATGGAAAGAAAATCTGTAACTCCTGGGGATCGAGCCAAGGTTGGCATCTTGGTCTGCACACAGCAAAGGAGTTACGCTGTGGGTGGAGATGCATGGAACTATACGCCTTAATCTGAAACCAAAGCACATGTGGACTAAAATAACAAAGTAAATTCAGTCTTTCCATTACATACCATGCCATATTATTTTATTAAGTGGAAAATATGTATATTTTAAAAATATTTGCTAGCAAGGAATGGCAGAGAACGTGGATACCATTAAGTATTGTTGAAGTGCTCATTTATCTCCCATACTACACAGCCTGCATTACATGTCCTGACTTTCAGATGGCAAAGTATAAGTGACTGAGCCAGCAAGGGGTCAAACAGCCCACATCAGGTCCATTCTCCACTGGCGCCAATGATTACTTTAACACTAAGAGGCTGGTATCGATAGCGTGCATTGACACTGATATTTCTATGCTGCTGTTGGCATCATTTTGTTGGCACCAAGCCTGTTGGCCAAAATGCTTCATAGACAATCATTACTGTATTTGAAGGATGTATTCAATGGCTGCATCTGTGTTTCTCTGCTGGACCTGCCTTTAAAGATAAGACAATATCTGATAAATACTAGCAGCATCTAGCGACCCGGATATTGAAATAAACTTTCTACATATATATATATATATATATATATATATATATATATATATATATGCTTATTTCAAAGGGATGATTGGATAACAAAGTTTAAAAGGAATTTTCTAATGGGCCTAGAAAATTATCCCTGAAGTAGGAATATATCAGAAGCTCTAAGAGAGAAAGATAGCGGACAAAGCACGTGATGACTTGTAAGCAGGTTTCAGTTGTGGTGATTTAAAGGTCACATTTAACAAAAATGTGTCCAAATGGTTTGAAAGGGGGACTGTGACCTACAAAGAGTGGGAATGAAGCTCCATCTCCCTCCCTCCAGAGCACACCAAAACTCTGGCAGCTGACCACAGTGTGTTACGCGAAGGAAGGGTGTGTGTGCAAAGGATGGTGATGAAGACTGAGACTTTAGAATGAGTCGGAAATGACAATTTGTCAACAGTTCGTATGGCTAAACAATGGTCATATGAACTGTTGCTTTAAAAGCAATAGGAAGGAGCTATGCCCATACAGGGCGGACTCTGTACAGTTTTACAGCCAACAGACTATGGCTCCCAGGAAAGGTGAAGAATTGGAATCATAATGAAATAAATAGATCAGCCCTCATGGATACAGCTATTCGAGGTCCTCCCACATGTAGTCTGCTCACTCATGCCCGGACCAAAAAACATCTTCTTCAGTCATGGCCTTAGGCGCAAAGTTGTGACATGCAATCCAGATGTAAACTTCTGGCATCACCCAGTGCACTAGAAAAATGGACAACACCCTTCATAACATGCCCTCAATCTGCCCTCCCAGCATCAATTCCTACAAGGAACTCACTCAGCCACCTCCTGTAGGCAGCCAGTAGCTGGACTTCCCTTATTAGTGACCATCGTGCAGCATGTCACACGCTTGTGTACATAGGCGCTTAATGCCAGATCCTCTTTCTGCCCTGACTCTTCTGGGGCAATAGCACTTCATTTCCATCACTAGATAGCAAGAAATAAAACTGCTCAGCGGGCGAGGCCTCCTGACCGCGGGATTTCCCTGCCCAGGTGAGAGAGAGGGTCTGCGCTAGAACAAAAGACTGCAGCCTGGGCCCGCGCACCAGCAGGATCTGAACCCATCAACATGCATAAAATCTAGGCCTCCTCTCTGGTGACACTATCTTCTGCTGTTTTCCCACCCACACTCTCTTTTTTCTTGTTGTTGCCTGTATGTTTGTTTTTTCCTCCTCTTTCTTCCCCCATTGTCCCTCTTTTAGCTTTTTTCTTTGTTCCTTTCTTTTCCCTTCCCCTCTCTGAAGTCATCATTACCAAGTAGAGCCACCCGTGACCTTGTCATTGAAGATAACCCTGGAGGACTAAAGGTTATAAGAACCAAGAAACATATATACCCAGAAGAAACTGCAGAAACAGACATTCCCAAGGAGGATGCTATTACCTATCTTTTTGTAACCTCATACAAAGAAAATATCAAACCAACTCGGAGAACAAACTAAAAGGAGTAAAGTACATATGTATACAAAGAAAATGACCAGACATAGAACCAAAACGCAACCCCAGAGCCCCAGCCCAACCAGAATAAATATAGAGGACAATAAGATCAAGGATGTGAGAAGACACCCAACCAAACTCTCAGAGATGATAGCAACAGAAGTTCAAAAACAGATAGGCGCAGCAATAGAGAACATCAGGCTAGAGGTAATAAACCAAGTCAAGAAAGAGATGACCAACATAATGAAAGATTTGCTTAGTGAGTTCAGGGTAGACACAGATAAAAAAAACAGAGGAACTAAGAAAAACAATCAAAAATTTGAATATACAACTTAGCAAAGAAATGGAGCCCATGAAACAGATCCAAACAGACATCCAAGAAATTAAAAACTCGCTGGAAAGTATACAAAGCCGAATGAATGAGAGTGAAGATAGAATCTCAGAATTAGAAGACAGATCAGCAATCAGTGAGAATGAAAAGAAAGACCTGTTGAAAATAGCTAGAGATTATGAAAAATCACTACAACATCTGCATGATGATGCAAAGAGGAACAATATAAGAGTGATAGGAGTAAATGAAACAGCAGGAGACAGTATGAAGGATCTAAAGAGATTATTTACAGAAGTAATGATGGAAAGCTTTCCAAGCATGAAAAAAGAACTTGATATACAGAAAAGTGAGGCATATAGAACCCCAATTACTCATAACCAAAATAAATCCTCACCAAGACATATAATAATCAAGATTCCAGAAATTCAGCAAAAGCACAGAATAATGAAAATTATTAGAGAAAAAAGACAAATCACCTACAAGGGTAAACCCATCAGAATCACAGCGGATTTCTCTACACAAACCCTAAAATCAAGGAGAGCCTGGAGCAACGTGTTCCAAGCCTTGAAAGAAAACAATCTCCAACCCAGATTGATGTACCCAGCCAAACTATCTATCAAATTCAACAATGAAATAAGATACTTCCATGACAAAGAACAATTGAAGAAATTTATAACCTCCAAACCACCTTTACAAAATGTCTTAAAGGACATCCTGGAGAAGGAAAGAGCTACCTACATTTTCAAGGACACTAAAAAATCCCCCCAGGAAAGACAAGCAATTGAACTAAAGTGAAACACAGAAGCAACTACAGAAAAGATATATGGCAAAAAAGAGTCAACTCATAACAGCTGTAACCATCAACGTAAATGGGCTCAACTCACCTATCAAAAGAAACAGGCTAGCAGAATGGATCAAGAAAGAAGATCCAGCAATATGCTGCATACAAGAGACACATCTAACCCAAAAGGAAATACATAGACTGAGAATCAAAGGATGGAAAGCAGTATTCCATGCAACAGGAACCCAAAAAAAAGCAGGGGTAGTTATCCTAATCTCAGACAAAGTAAACTTCAAGCCAAAACTAATCAAGAGGGATAAAGACAGCCATTACATACTTCTCAAGGGAAAACTTCAAGAGGAAGAAATAACAATCATTAATATTTACGCACCAAATATTAGTGCACCTAAATACATAAAACTAATACTGAGGGACATGAAAGATCAAATAAACACTAACACAATTATAATGGGAGACTTCAACACCCCACTCTCACAAAGAGACAGATCAACTAGACAGAAAATTAACAAAGAAATATCAGAACTGAATCATCTCTGTGAACAAATGGACTTAGCAGATGTCTACAGAGTGTTCCACCCTACAACAGCAGAATACACATTCTTCTCAGCTGCATACGGGTTGTTTTCCAAAATAGACCACATAGTAGTCCATAAAGAATACTTAAGTAAATGTAAGGGAACTGAAATTTTCCCATGCATACTATCGGACCATAGTGCAATGAAACTAGAATTCAATGGCAACAAAAACCAAAAAAGCCACATAAACACATGGAAACTAAATAATATCCTCCTGAATAACAGCTGGGTCACAGAAGAAATTAAAGAAGAAATTAAGCAATTTATACAGTTAAATCATAACGACAATACAACATACCAGAACTTATGGGATACAATGAAAGCAGTGCTACAGGGGAAGTTTATCGCATTGATCTCCCACATCAAGAAGACAGAGAGAGCTCAAATAAGCAACTTAATGGTGAAGCTCAAACAACTAGAAAAAGAAGAACAAAACAAACCTAAAGCTCATACAAGAGAGGAAATCATTAAGATCAGAGCTGAAATCAATGCAATTGAGACCAAGAAAACAATACAAAGAATCAACGAATCAAAGAGTTGGTTCTTTGAGAGACTAAACAAAATAGACAAACCCCTAGCCAACCTGATC
>PVJO010023576.1:0-25930 GCA_004026905.1 Hystrix cristata | reverse complement strand
GGGGATCGAACTCAGCCCGTTTCTTTCTAATTTCAGCATAAATGTCATCTTTTCAGAGACCTTCCCTGACTGCTCTCTTTAGAGTAGCTTGTCCCAATCTCTATCTCTTCATAGCAATTGACACCACCTAATAAATCTGTAAGTTAATTTGAATGCTGTCTGAAGCTCTACAAAAAAAAATAAAGTTTCATAAATAAGAGATCTGTATTTTGTCCTTATTTCTTCAATACCGAAAACCATGTTGACTTATTAAATTATGGTAAAAGCTTATGAAAATATTTAATAATTGAATAATGTAGCCACATTTGACAGTGTGTCCTGTCAAGCTGGGATACTCTAGGTGAAGCAGGAAGAGGAGGTGTGGGCAGGGCAGTTGTGGAAAGCACAAGCTGTAGACACATGAGATGTGTACCTGTGGAAGGTAGCCTGCATCCTGCAAAAGGGTTATGATGGCTGGAATATGCAGCAAATGTGGCAGCAGCTGCTGCTGTGTGTGCTAAAGAAAGAGTGGTAGTAGCCCATCCAAGTCCTACAACTGTGGAAATGGCAATTAGTAAGAGGCCTGACTCTAAGAACTTATCAAGATCCGTTGTTACGTGAGTTCTTTCTACTCTGATCCATCAGACCGTTCTTTTGTCACTGTCAAATTTAAACAATGTGGGTTTGAGAAATGTATGACTAAATATCAGTCTTTATGACTAGTATCTGATTCTATGTAATGTTTCCCTTTCTGTATGATTATTTTATGATTGTCTTTGCCTACATGTAATCACAAGTGTGTGTTTGTTCCCAAGTCTCAGGCAACACATGCATGTTCCTGGATTTTTAAGCATATGTGCAACAGTAATTCTTTTTATCTCTATATTAATATGCACATGTAGTACATGTATGTATGTTCATATATGTGTGTAGGTAAGACAAAGATATCAAATCCATTTAGTTACTTTTCTGCAAAAGAAATAAAGCCAAACCTCAGATGAGGGCAAGTAGGTGTAGCCATTTTATTGACAGATGTTCCAGCCATGACCAATTGTGGAGACAGCACTGGTTGGTTTCTCTATTTCAAAGCTTCTCTGAGTTGGAAGCATCAGAGAGATGGAAAAAGCAACTGGTAGAAAGCAGACAAGTAGATGGGGGAGCGGTTAGAATCCCTGGGATTTCTTCAGCTTGCAAATAGCAGCGTTAGTGTCCCCTTCAGTAGCAATAAGTGTCTGGAGATTGGCATGGTAATCCCCAAATCCCATAGCCTGGAGAAATTTCATCTGCTTCCTGAAATGAATCTCAGGGGCCTGTGGAGGTTGAGAAGGGTCTCCAGCTAGGGACTGCGGCCCATGTGGGACTGCTCCAGATTTGTGGCAGCACTCAGGCCTCTTGGGCTTCGCTATATCTGGGGCACTCCAGGTCTTGGGAACTTCATCAGGGTAGCCGCAGCCGGGGCCAGGAAGCCAACACAGGTCTGACAGGTAAGGTGCAAAACAGGGCAGAAGAACAGGAGCCTCTGTGGCCAAGAGTTGGAGGCCCTGTTCAATCTGCAGTATTGCTTGTGATGCTTTAGGATTGGCCAGGGCTAAAAGCAGATCAGAAAGTTTGGACTGCTGCAGGAATGTGGGTAGCTGCTGCCTCCACTGTTCACTCAGCTGGGTCATACTCCTCAGTGACATTATCTGAGCCACCAAGTGGGGGTGGTTCATGAGAAATTGTGTCATGCCTCCTGTGATCTGGGAGCTGGCCTGCTCATTTGACAGCGGGAGATCCTCCTCCGACATCTGGTCCAAACTACATGCAGACATGCTGCCGTCCTTCTTTCCTTCCTGAAGCTGCTGTGTGACTTCTCTGCTACGTAAGGCTGGTATCTCAGCTGGCTGCTGAATAGCACAGACACGGCTTGGGCCCTTGGTGGAGATCATGGCAGTGTTGGCCCTGGAAGTATGGTTGAGCCTGTTGGGGGCGGCATCAGTTGAGGTGACTGAGGGTAAACCGCAAGAACTAGCATGGATGACTCGGGTTGTAGGGAGATGTAGACCCTGGTCTCGCTGTTCCTGGGATGATGGTGGAGGTGGGGGTGAGGGTTGGACTTGTTCTGTTACTTGTCTGGCTGGAAGAGCACTGAAAGGCTTGCTCCCAAAAGGATCTTGCATGCTACTGAACATTCGGTCATTGAAATCAGCGCTGTTCTGACCCAGGACATTGTTCTCACCTGGAATTGTCTCTAAGCTCAGGCAAGGGTCAGGGTTCAGCAAATGCTCCACATTCTGTTCAGGCTGCTGGGTCTGCATTATCTCTTGAATTATGGTGAGGCTCTCGACCAGAGTCTGCCGGAGGGTCTCAGAATTCTCAAGGAAGGGGGCAACTTCTGGGTTCTGCTGTATTAATTGTTGCTTGTCTAGATGCTCTGAGATGAATTGTTGCATAAACTCCACATTAGACAGAAGCTGCTGGATGCAAAAATTCTCTGGCATCTGTGCTGAGCGCTGCAGACTGTCCACTTCTGGGTTCTGGTTTTGCACCTTGGGTATATCCGACTCAACAAAGAGAGCTGATTTCACTGGGGCTTCATCCATGCTGGCAGATTGGCACACCCCGCTGCTGTTTCCTTTGATGTTTCTGTCATGGTGGCAGTGGTCATTGGTTGGCAGGTTCTGGGAGGAACGGGCCAGGGATCTGGAGCCATTCTTGGACTTGATGACCAGGTAGACGGTGTGGCCATCTGTAATGCCCCTCTGACCCAGCGTGTCCTCATCTTTGAGCAGGCGGCCCATGAAGACCAGCAGCAGTTGATCCTTTGGACATTTGAAGTGAGTGGAAAGTTGCTCCTTGAACTGCCTCACTGAGATGTCATCGGCGACTGTAAAGTCTTTCTGGTTGCCTGGTGTCTTCACTGTCACTTGGGTGAAACGTGGAGATATAGTCCTGTCTGCAGGCAGACTTGCGGGACGCCTGCTCTTGGGCATCCTGGGTGCTCGAGAGGTGACATGAGGCGTGGACCGTAGTGGGTGGGCAGCTGGTGAGCAGGCACAAGCAGGGGCAGCTGGGTGAGGGCAGACAAATATTTCAGCTGGGCTTCGTGGGAGGTGTTGTGCTCTCCAGCCTGAAAAGAGACGCATGATTCAGCTGGGGCCGGTATTTTGCAATGTTGTACCCTCACCCCAGTTCTCCAGATGCGGCCCAGTGGAGGCCCGGTGTGGCTACTGATTCATACTTGGCACACGGTGGACAAAGTGGTGACAACTCCCCTCATAGTTGCTCCCGTTCCAGCCCCACCTTCATAAGGCATGACCTGTTCAGAAAAGGGATATTGTGATGTCAACTTAAATTTCACAATATGTCAGGACTAGCTAGGGAAGAAAGACAGATTTGGGGGGGTGGTTCAGGTCTGTATTATAAAATAAGAAAATTGTCCAGAAAAATGAAGGCCAAATTCCTAAGGAAAAAAAAAAATCAATTTTGAGTGTTTCTGTCTGGTGCTATGTGTAGGTCGTCCCTCAAATGGATATTGGGCATGTTGACAAAATGTTCTATCTACTGAATCTGTCGATAAAAGCACATTCCTGGGATTGTGGATACAGCCTAAGCCATTGGCGGAAAGCCTGTGGCATACGCACCACAGTGGACTGTTGGTAATCACTGAAAGCTGTAAAAGGTTCGCGGTCACTGGCCCAGGCCTCGGGGAAGAGCTTATTAATTTCAGTAGTGACCAGGGAAAGGTGGGCCGTAGGAAAAATATGGAACAAGAACAAGGAAGGGGAGGTCATGTTTCTCTCTAGGGTCTAGAATTTTGGATTCTACCCTTAATTGAGAGCACATTCATGTCATAAGGAAACTATTTCCCCTTCTCTGGGAAGCAGCAGTGGGTGACCAAGGAGGCTCCCTACGGGAGTCACTCCAACTCCCGACTAAGAGTGAGTGGGCCACTATCAGTAACATGCTTTTTATTCACACAGTTCACAAATTATTTGGGTTTTTTCCTACATGCCATCCTAACAGACTCTTAGAATGACTTATTTCAGTGTCCATACTTAGTCTTAAGTGCCCACCTTTATGTCCAAAACTTAAGGGGGAGAGGCACCTGTAAATCAAGAGGTAGGAGGGGAAGTGGCTCATTGTGTAATTCCTTACAGGGCAGCTTCAGGCAACTGAAAAGCCAAGTACTCAATACTGTACAAATTTGAAGTGGTGTCTGATCTTTTTTATTTGGGAGGCTGATTAATTAACTCTCAGTGCATGTGTTAAAATGTCTATGTTGATATTTGACCATGGGTAGAATTATTGTACGTACAGGAGAGAGAATGTGTATGTCTTATTGAATGCGCATTGTGAAAGTGTATGCATACCTGGTGTGACTGGGATGCCTTCAGGATTCAGCTCCTCATGCAGTCCACACATCTGCCCATCTGCCTAGCAGGGGAGGAGCGCTCTACAGTCAGTTAAGGGATATGCAGAGTCTGAGTCCAGATGTTCTGACTGTGGTAAAGACTCGGAAAGCAGCTGCAGGTAGTTGGCTGGGAGACTTCCTGCAGCCACACTGAGGCTTCTTTACTGAGAATGTGGGGACCCCCCAGCCCAGTCCATGTCAGACTCCTCTTCAGATTCTTCTCATGCTCACCAATTCAGTTACTGGTTACAGGTTGCTACATTCCTAGGGGAGGACTCCAGGTTAAGAACCTCTTTTCAATTGTCCTCAAAAGTGAGACTGATCAAAGACAGTGAAAAAAAAAATCGACCTTCAGATCAAAACTCTGCCTCTTTTCCCTCTAGGCTCCCCACAGGATTGTAGGGCTAAGAGAGGAAACTTCCATATCCCACTCCAATGACCCGCTTCCGTGATCCTCCACACCAATCCAATCCTCTCAGCTTGACACTGGACTAGGACACATAATCTTAGAATTCTAGGTGCTGGATTCATAGTTTTAAAACACAGAATATGAAATGCCAAACATCAGAAAGAGAGGATTACATTTTTCTAGCTAATGTTTTATTTTTCTGAGTACTGGAAATTGGAAACATAATTTCCCTCCCCCTGTCATGTCTGTATCGCTGTGCTGGGGATTGAACCCAAAATCTCATGCATACTAAGCTCATGTTCTAGACCCTCTATAGCTAATATTTTCTTTTGTTTCTCAATTAAGCTCTCCTGGACCATTTTTAAAGGAAACTTTAATGTGTAAACTGAGATATTAACTACATAAAGAACTAACTAGATATAATCAGTGTTAATCATTAGTGTCAATGCTGTTTTGGGGAGTGGTCCCCCTACAGGTGAGGAAGAGGACACATTCTACTAACCCCATGCCCAACTCTGGGGTTTCAAGGCCTGGAAGTCTCACGGGCTTTGACAGGTTTGGGTGGAGCATGGGCCCCAGAGCGTCCTGGGGCTAGTAGTCTTGGTAGCATGCTCTTCAGTGTCAGGAAGGTGAGGTCATAATTCACTAGGAAACCATCATTGTAGACACAGAGTTTGTGGTCTGAGAGGCAGTAATTAATGCCATGCAGTGTCTCCAGAATCTTGCCCAACAGGATGCCAAGGTGAGTCTCCTTTCCTTTGGTAGTATCAAAAGCATAGACGATCTCCTCTTGGTGAGTGCTCAGTGAGCATAAGGCATAGGCCATGAAGGCCCCTCCTGACAGGCCTGGCATGTACTGGCTGGTGTGCCAGGTTTCCTCTACTTCTGGGGTGCTGGCATTGAGACAACTCACAACCAGGTTGCCCTTGCTCTACTCAGTGGCATAGGGCACTCACAGCCCCTTCTCATGACCTGCAAAATCTATGTCCTTCCAAGGTGCACCAGCATACGAGAAGCAGTTATTATAGGTGGCCCCAGGCTGTGGGCACCATAGCACCAGGGTGCTGGGAGAAAGGTCCACCTTGGCCATGCCACTGGTGCCACAGAAGTTAAAGTACATGAAATTCTTGTACACAGTATTGCCAGTGCCTTCCCCATAGCCCATCTTCCACTCCTCATAGTTCTTCAGCAGCATGAGGTCATCATAGGACTTGTGTAGCTGGTAGTAGTCAAAGTCTTTAGGCCCAGCCCCCTACATCAGGAGCATTAAGTGACAGCAATGATCATGGTAACAAAGTGCTGTAAAAATGGACAGCCTAGTGTACCAGTTAAGAGCAAGGCCATTCAAGTCAAATGGAATTGATTTTTAATCCATCTTTTACTAAACACACCCTATGACAAAATAAGTAATTGTTTTAAAATAACCATGCAATAATAATTTAAAAACCCATATCTATAATATGTTAGGCATTATATATGCATTGTATCATTTAACTGTGATTTAAAACACTATCAAAGCCAGGCATGGTGATGCAGCAGGTCCAGGAGCAGTGTCTGGGTGGGGTCACTAGATCCGCAGTGCCTCAGGGAGGAAGGTGGGGAGAAATGGCAGGTGAGAGCACAGAGCACGAATCATGGCGACTGGTGCGTAAGTCATCTTCCCACATATCACCAACTACAGCTGGCCAGTGGCACACGGTAGAAAAGCAGGAGTAGCCTCAGCATTTCATTAAAGGTGGGAACCGGCCAAGGCGAGTAGCCGGAGTATTTACTGTTCACTGTCTTTCCAGGTTCAGAGTCCTAGATAACAATCACCCAGGTCAGATAACAAGTCGTTTTCCTGAGTTGCGTCCTACTCTGTTCACATTGTACCATTTCCTCAGGCCCTCCTGTCTTCATTCCTTCAACAAGTTCAGAGTTCCTGCTTAGTGCCAGGCAAGACACAAAATCCCCCCTCAGAGCCGCCTTTCACGGATCCAGCACTGTCTGTCAGGGTAGAGCGATGGCGAAAGATAAGATCCTAGTGACTGGGCTGTATCCTGGGTCTCCCTGTCTGTCACAGTCAAGGTCCAGCCTATTTGACATGTGTCTGATGGAACTATGGAGGTCAATATGGAGTTATAAAGAGCAGGAGTGGGTGGTACAGGGAGAGCCATGCAGGGAGAGACGGGTTCAGGGGACTCTTCCTATGTGATGGGAACAGTATAGATCAGAGTGAACGTAGGGCCACTTAGAGGCAGAAAAGGGGAGCACTTTGATCAGAGCTCTGCCCAGATGAGTCCTGCAACATTGCTCACACTTCAGCAAGCACACACTGGGGAAAACACAGAGCACATTCATTCCTGGGTGGAAGCCCTTTCAGAGACCACCTTCTTTGATGCTCCTGCCCAGAAGAGATGGAGCAAGCACCTCAGTCTCTGAGCGATCTGCTGGGTCCGTACTCCACAGACCATAGGACTGAGGGCCGGGGGAATCACCACGTAGAGGTTAGCCAGGAGGATGTGGATACGGCCAGGTACTATGTGGCGGCTGAAATGGTGAGCCAGGAAGGAGAAGACAGCAGGTGTGTAGAAGAGAACAGTGATGCTGGCATGGGCCCCACAGGTACCCAAGGCCTTGTGACGGGCACCACGAGATGGCAGGTGGCACACAGCACGGAGTACGAGGACATAGGAAGCACCTATGAGCCCCAGTTCCACACACTGGAGAACAGCATGGCAGCCAGTCCATACCAGACATCAGGGCCAATGTCACCACATGCCAGGTGATCCACACCCATGTGCTTGCAGTAGGTGTGGGGTAAGGTCCTCTGCCCACAGTAAGGTAGTCTCTGGAATAGGACCACAGGGGGTGCCATGACACAGGCACCACACATCATAGCAGCTACACTGTACCCACCATGCGCTGGCCCCAGAGCATGGAGGCTGACAAATGGCCACATAGCAGTCCACAGCCATGGCCAGCAGCACAGAGGACTCAGCAATGAAGCCCATGAGGGCAACAAAGAGCTGAGCTAGACAGGCTCCAAAGGAGATCTCACTCGACAAGCCCCAGAGCACCGCCAGAGCTTTGGGCACTGTAGATGTGGCCACAATAATCAGGTCAGCAGCTGTCAGAAGTCCCAGCAGCTGATACATACATAGGAGCTTGAAGTGTCTTGCCAGTTGCCACCGGCCCCAATAGAAGGGAATTCTCTACCAAGCGGCTACCAGGTATAGCAGGCACACAGGCACAGAAGCCGGGCATGGAGGGCCTTCCGTCCTGGCACCCCCAGCAGGACAAATGGCCTGGGTCCAGAGAGCGGCACAGTCTGCTTGAGTGCAGACAGCGCAGGATCCAGCTCCATCTCCCAGTTCCACCTGACTCTGTCCCTGCATGGCATAAATGGGGCCTGTGAGAGGAAATCACCAGTTCTAGAGAGATTTTAGTAAGGCAGGGGTGAGGATCAGAAGTTAAGATGCTGCAGCATTCTCAAATCAGAAATTGTCATAGAGATTTGTCATATACTGCACAGTGGCTATCCTAACAGTCATGGGTCTGCTAAATATCCCAAACAATGGATCAAAGCATGTGGCTTCTGAGAGATTAACAAAGACCTGGTCACACCACCGAAAAATAGAAGAGCTACAATTTGAGTCAGAATTCGCCTAACAGAACACCACGTTCTTCTGACAGCGCCTTCTCCTCTGAATGGAATGTTTCTGCATCAGCCCAGGCACACGGGGGGGTTGTAAGAGTCACTATACGGTTTTGCGAGCTGACTTGAATGTCTGTGTTCTGATAAAGGTCTAACCTTCCTGGTGAGCACCTGTTCCTCCAAGGTCTGGCTAACTTTGCAGGAGCAGTTCTACTGTCAACAAAGAATTTACTTTGATATGCTCCTAGCTAGACCCAGAGTGAATGCCTGAGGTTAAGTTGTGCACGTCCAATTCCCAGAGGAGGGCATTCCTTTGTCAGAACACAGTTAACTACGGGCCAGTGCAGGTGCTGTTTCTGTTTCTCGATCTCTCTCTCTCTCTCTCTCTCTCTCTCTCTCTCTCTCTCTCTCTGGTCCTTTCTGCCCTTGACGCTGCTGGATGTCCTCCTTTCTTGCGCCCCACAAAGGCTGCTGATTTCTTCTTTCGTGCCCTTGAGGCTGCTGGATGTTTCCACGTGTCAGTGGGTACTGCTGTTGGTTCTGCCTCTGTGACTGCTGTTTTCTTCTCTCATCCCGCATAGCTGCTGCTTCACTTAGCAAAACTTAAGATCTCTGCTTGAACGTACTCCTGTGCTGTGGATTGCCAGTGATAGAAACAATGCATTGGTGCTATCATTTCCAAGAGTTTCCCCCTTTTCTCTTACTTTCTTTATTGTTATTAAATAACTTCATTGACCTTTGTGACTGCTGTCTTGTCCCCTTCCCCGTGAATCGAGCCCAAAGACAGTAAGTCCGTGTACAGCGACAGCAAGCTTTTACCCCTTGCTGTTACAGGGATTCATTTGTGTTATCTAAGCCTAATCCCTCCACAGATGGTACAGCCTCTGAGTTCCCTTCATCTGAGAGGGAATATCACCCAGAGGAAGGAAATATGGAATGACTGTTTTCCAGCTCATTCACTAATGCATGCCCAAAGTTCCTGTTCCGTGATCTGTTTCTGACAGCTTTTTCTTAAAGCTCGGACCTACTCTTCTAAATTTTTATTCTCCCTCTCTGTCCACTATCCCTGACTTCTATCCTTCTACCTCTGGTTGACCATAGCTCTAGATACCTGGTTCATGGAATTTGATCCCTTCTTCGATCAGTATAGACATCTGCCTCGCACCCAACTTTGTGACTCCTTTTTCCTCTGTCCTTGGTCCATGGGAAGATACTCTGGGTTCCACGGAAATGAGTCTGGGAAAGTGTTGCTCACTAATGACACAGAGGATCATCAAGTCTGGGTTATAGTAGAAGGGACTGGGATCAGATGCATAGTGACAATGCCACTGGTGGTCAGGTTAAAATGATGGTGATGAGATAAGGGGACAGATTTTTATTTACCTGGATTTAAACGCATAAAGAACATCGTAGAGGAAGGACCCAAGGTAAGTGAACCTTCCGTGTGAGGACCACAGTTATGCCCTGGAATTTCTTGATACACAGAATCTGGTATTCTAACCTGATCCTAGAGACTAAGGAACCTGAGGCGATCAGATTCTCACAGAGCTCTCTCTGCAGAAATGCCTCTTGGGCTCACATCATTCTTCTTACTCCTGTCAGGCAGAGACAGGTAAAAACTCAGACTAAACTTCCCCACGTGAGTGTCTTACTGCTTTAGGGACCAGAGCTTCCTTCTAAAGGATGAGTCTTTGCCAAATCATGGGGCCCAGTCCCAACCTCTTCAACATGGGGGCCCCACTGGCTCCCCTGGACCCTGGAAACATCGATCAGGGCCCGCTTACCACAGGGCAGGCCTAGCCTTTACATGGAAGGAGGATGCCAACTGCCTCAGCAGCTGGGACTGTCTCTCTCAAAACCACAGGGCAACCACAACCTGTACCCAGGGAAGGGCCTCTTAAGAAAGTCTTGTACTCAGCTCAGAGCGCTGGCTCCACTTGCACAGTTCCTCTTGGCTGAACTCCAGGAACAACTACCCTAGTTCCTGCATGTCCACATCACATACATGTTTTTCCATCCCTCCCCCACCCCGCAGGGTAAATGAAAAGGAGGCGGAGGCTGGGGACCTTCCTAGGACAGGGCCATTTCAGCTGCGCCTTGTAACTGGTTCTGCCCAGGCAAACCTTAGCATCTCCCACCTGCCTGCTCTGCACTCTTGTCTCCTCAGATCCTTGCCCCATGTCCAGGCCTCACCAGCTCAGCTTCCTCTGCAAGCCACAGCTCCACAAGGGGCACTCAGAGGGAAAAGTAAATCAGCAGCTCTGCTTCTCCTGTGCTCCCAGACAGGACTGGCACTGGGCTGTGCTTGGAACCCTGGAGCTTCTCCACAGTGCTGATGCTACTACAAATATGTTACACTATCTTGCACTCCTATGATCAGAAGAGTCACAGAGAGCTGGAGCCAAAAACAAGATCTCCTGGATCCTAGTCCAGGACTCTTAGCCTCATTCCTCATATGACCACAGTTTCCTCTTGGCAGAAGCTGCCTGTGCTCCCAACACAGATCCTTGGACTGCTAGCTCTGAGTTTCCATTCCTCCTCTGAGGGTTCGCTTTGTTCTGACTCCACTCACAGATGAACTCCTTTTGCCAGCAGAGGTCCAGAGACCTGCAGGAGCCAGCTGCAGCCCGAGGCTTGTTTCCCCACTGCCCATTACCTCCTCCAGCAGAGCTCCAGGGCAGGACTCACAAGGTCACCATCTCCCTCCTCTTTTTCTTTTCCTTCTCAGAGTGACCATGACTCTTCAACAACATTCTACTCAGAATGTCTCATATACTTCGTCCTGCTTAGAAGTTCCAAGGAACAAGGTATCTCCTCCAAGTCAGAGTAGAACAGCAAAGAATGGAATAGTGCAACTGGGGGCAATAGGGGTCAAAAGAAATCATAGTGAAAAGAGTCTGAGAAATGAATTTGGACAACCCGTGTTCAATCTCATTTCTCCTGTATGATTTGGGTTGAATACGTCAGTAATTGGAATCATAGTTTAATCACAGTATCTAGAATCACCCTGATTTTGAAAGAAGTAAGTATGAGATTAAAACCTGGTACACTGTTACATTTTTCTTGTTCCTGTTTATTCTTGTTTCAGCACAGTGGAAAAATCTAGAGTGGGCTCTGAAGCCAGATTATCTAAATTTGAAAACTAGCTTTGCCAGGTAAAAGCTAAGCAGCTTTGGATAACATTCTCGACTTTTCTCCGGCTCAGTTTTCTCATCTCTAAGTGGAGGATAATGGGGCTTGGGATGTAGATCAGTGAGAGTATGTGCGTTTAGCATGCACAAGCCCTGGCTTTGACTTCCAGCACTGCAAAGAAAATAAACAACCAGGCAAACAAAAAGAGCTACTAAATTGAAGATTATCACAAATGTATCTAATTTACGTGGAACATTACTAAGATCAAATAAAATAGCATATGTAGAACAATTACATAGGACTCAGAAGTTCCTGTGACACAGTAAATGTCCAACACATATTAAAGGTTACTGTTATTATTAGAACTTTCTTTGCTCCTTGTATCCATCACATTCTTAGTTCTAAACCTCATAAACTGATGAATAATCCTTCAATGTATCTTATTTTTTACAAACCTAAATTGAGGACTGAAGTAAGGATGTTTGGAAGCAGACTAGCCCTGAATATATTTTTCAAAAAATTTGGTAGAAATGCAGAATGAAAGATTCCAATGAAATCAAAGAAAGAACTTTAGACTTTAGAACAAGACTCTTTCTGAGTGAAACGGGACCTTTGGCAGCCAGCTCCAACACTCCCCTTTCCTTGTTGTTCTGAGCTGAGACACAGAGACAGAGAAAGGGAGTGGTGACAGCTCACTTCGCTTCTCAAACATGACAATGCACTGGCCTTCTACTTCCTGCTCTCCTTGTGTAGGGAAAAAAAAAATAAGTTCAGCAGTGTTAAGGAGAGCATGCAAGGCCCCACAGTAGTGGTCTTGAGTTGTTCTTTGCAAAACCTCCCACAGCTCATTTCATTTCAGAGAGGCCTAGGTCCTATGTGCACCATCAGCTCAGTGGACAAACTGGAGAAACAAGGACTGATGCATGATGGATAGACAGAAGCAGGATGCCTGTTCCTCATCTTTAATCCACCTCCACAGCACAGAGGTGAGAAGTCCTTTCCTATCAGCAGTAACAACTCCTCAGCCAAGATCAACCACACTCAAGACAATAGCTTGGGGCTCCTGCAAAGGTCTCCACTCCTGATCCCTGCAGAGATTAATTCCACATTATGCCCAACACTAGAGCTCAAAAGTGCCATTTCCCAGGGAGATGCCCCAAGAGGCCATGGATTATGTTCCCGCACTGCCTCTGCAACTTACTTCACAATGTGTCTCGGAGCCGGAAGCTACTCTCCCCTCCCAATACCACAGTGAGCTCCCGCAGCAATTCTCTCATTCCCCTTATAGCTCTGCTGAGGGCGTTTGTTGCTCACAACAGACTCTGGCTGAAGGGTTTTGTTTGTTTGTTTGTTTGCTTGTTTTTGGTGGGAGAAAGGACATTTAAAGTGAATTATAGTAGAACACAAAATGTACTATATTAAAATATTTTCATAAATGTCCTAAGTATCCATCAGCTAATCCCCTAAATAAGAGATTTCTCTCATTGGTCTTTTTGCTTTTAGTCTCTTCTTGAGTTTCTCTGTCATATTTAACACATTTCTCAATCATTATAGCCGAAGATCTCAACATCTATATATTGAGCGCTTTTCCCCATGTAGAGTAATTCAACTCGCTGTTTTCACCTCCTTCTTCCAGATCACATCCTGTACATGCTCATGTTCCACAAGTAGAGTCATCAGGGAATTTTTTAGGCATATGACCGACTCTTTCATATAGATCATATCACTATTTCTTTCCCAAACAGCTACAAGCAGTTCTTCCTTTAAAAGCATTTGCTTTTCATTCTTGCCACATTTATAAATACAGTGGGACATCATTCTGTGCTTCTGGCAGAAAACAAAAGTACAACTTTACTTCTAATCTGCTTGGTCCTTACTCCATAGACAACAGGGTTAAGTGCGGGTGGGATAACAATGTAGCAGTTGGCGAACATGATATGGAAAGTGAGGGAGACACTGTGTCCAAAGCGATGAGTAAGGATGGAGAAAAAAGCAGGTGTGTAAAACATGAGGATAACACAGACGTGGGAACCACAGGTGCCTATGGCCTTCTGGCGGGCACCCCGGGAGGGCAGGCGAAAGACAGTACAGAGAATGAGGGTATAGGAGACAGCAATGAGACTCACATCTGAGATGACAGTCATAATGGGAACACAGAAGCCATACCAGATATTAATGGAAATATCAGCACAGGCAAGCCGGGCAACACCTATGTGCTCACAGTAGGTGTGGGGTATCACGCGTGTCCTGCAGAAAGGCAGGCGTGTCAGCAAGAATACATCTGGCAGGATGATACAGAAGCTTCGAAAGCAGATGCCCACAACAATCTTGATGATGGTCTTAGGAGTCAAGATAGTGGTGTACCTCAAAGGAAAACAAATGGCCACATAGCGATCAAACGCCATGACCATGAGGATGGCTGAATCTAGGACAAAGCTGTAGTGGAGGAAGAACATTTGGGTCAGGCACCCTGGGAAGGTGATTTCTCGAGCCCCTAGCCAGAAGATACTGAGAGTTTTAGGCACCCCAGCTGTGGACAGGAGGAGATCAGTCATGGCCAGCATGAAGAGAAAGAAGAACATGGGTTCATGAAGGCTACGAGCCACTGCAATGAGATAGAGAAGAATGCAGTTCCCCATCACAGCCACAAGGTAGATCACACAGAAGGGAATCCCAATCCACACATGGAACTGCTCCAGGCCTGGGATCCCTACCAAAGTGAAGGGTCCTGGGTTATAACTGCTCAAATTGAAAGCGATCATGCCAGAGCAAGATGGCACAAGCCTCAGGTCCTGTAGACAGAGAATGATAAAGGATATTGAGGGTCACTTGAGTGAGTCTCATCTCTGATCAATCATCATTATTGACTCCTAAAGATCCAGAGACCGTACAATTTATTATCCAAGTGAACTCCTTTGAAATATACAAAGTTAACATTAATAATGATTGTAGCAATATGCATAAACCAAGATTGCCCGGGACACATCAAAATACTATACACAGTTTTTCTATCTTAGGAGAAGCACTTCTTTCTTCTGATCACCCAAGTTTACATGACTCCTTTAGGAAGCACTTCAAACTGGCTACACCTTCATTATATACTATGTCTAAAACAAATTAACAAACTAAACCTTGGAAATAACCCAAATGCTCAGCAACTGATGAATAGATAAAGAAGATGTGGCTTTTTTATACAATGGAGAACTACTCTGCCACAAAAGAGGAAAAACTTGAAACATTTATAGGTAAATGGACGCACCTTGAGAACATACTCTTAAGTGAAATAAACCAGACACACATGAGTACATATTGCATTGTTTCTCTGGTATGAGAAACCATTAAGTGTAAATAAAGACAAAAACGTTTAAACATATTGTAAAAAGGGAAGAAAATACTCAAATGGGAAGGACAAGTAGGGAGGGGAAAAGTGGGAAGGAAGGAAGGGAAAAGAGAAAAAATGGAAAAATGTAAATAAAGTAGCTGTAAATAAGGAGGGGACAAGAAGTCAAAGGGAGGGGTGTGGAAAGGAAAACAAAGCAAAACAAAAAACCTAAAATACATCATGTACAGGTACAAATTAACTATGATGAATGCAATTGTTAGGTATATCTAAAATGTGCCAATAAATCTTGATTAAAAAAATAAAACAAATTAACATATCATGGAACATAGTTTTTCATGGGTTAGTGGACTACAGCTTATCTGACTGTGTGAACATTGTTAAGATCTTTCCTGCATCTTACGTTACAGTATATTGATTTCTCCCCCAAGACAACTACTTGCTTCAAGAAAGGAGGGAGAAAGGGAGAGAGAGAGGGAGAGAGAACAAAGTAGGGGAAAGGAGGAAGGAAGGAAGGAAGGAGGGAAGAAAGGAGGGAAGGAAGGAGAGAAGGAAAGAAGGGAGGAAGGAAAGAAGGAAGGAAGGGAGGGAGGGAAGGAAGAGATAGGAAAGCAAAAGAAATAAGAAAAGAAAAAAGGAAGAAAGGAAAGGAATGGAAAGTGTTTTTCAACACACTGTACAGTATATAAAATCCTGATATTTGAACTTAGTAACACTATCAGTCAAGATTTCTATCCAAAAGAAGGGTTGTTTCTTTGTGAACATAGGTTGTTTTAGATAGACATGTAGACCACAGACACATAATCTCTCTCTTACAGACACATAATACTGACATTCTCAGGCGTACCCTGATCTATACTTACACTTCCTAGTACATTTTGCCATCTTATACTTACCCATGCAGAATCTTATACAGTTCTAATCCCTCCCCACCCCACGCCATACACGCACCCAAAGAGAATAAAAATGAAGTATTCCATGATCGGATTTCGTCACTGCCACATGCTTTGTAAATTCCTGGAAGCTTTCCTTTGAGAATTTGCCTTTTAAGGACTAGGTTCTATGCCTTCTCCCTTCTCCACTAATGCCTCTCCCAGGGCCCCGACTGCTTCTATCTAAAGTGTTACTTATACTCTACTAGTAACAAACCCTGAGCCACCCACAGGACAGGGACTCCCAGGATCACCACTGATGAGACTCACGATAGCCACACACTCATGTTCCTGAACTGACAAAGCCAGAACTCATATTCAACCTTATGTCTACCCCAATTTATGACTTATTCTTAGGCTCAGCTCAAATAACTTCCATCCCCCAGACCAAAGCTTAGTTTATCTTATTTTCTGCTTGAAGCAGAGGAGAAACAGAATTCCTTTTTTGTTTCTGATTCTTTCCTATCTATAAATAAAATCACCCTTCTTGAAGCAACCAAAACCCTTCCCTGTGGTATCTCCACAGTCTGTACATTCTGGGCCCTGAGAACTAATCCAGACTTCAGAGTGTGGCCCACAGTCCAGCCCTCCATCTGCTGAGGATCACGTGGTTTAATCACCTTCATCTCTGTTATATGGCCACCGTCATCTTGGTTCTCTGAACCAGACAGGCCGCAGGTTCACTTATTGTGTACACTAGAAGCCCGATTAGCTTGCCCAGCTTTCATGCTGAAACCCTGCGGTCTGTGCTGTTCACTCACACAGACAACATAGGGCACTTGCGCTCCGAGACCATACGCTTCAAATCCCGGATCTCCCAGCTTGAATCCTGCACACTGGACAAAGGTCTTCACCAGCTTTATATTTCCATGCACTCAAATACAAGATATATTCATATGATTATCCAAAAGCATTTACAAACACACACAGGCACACAGATAGAAATTTAGCTCTTAGATTTGTTGTTCTATAATCTGACAAATTCACAATGTGCAACAATCTAAAAGACAGTCTTTCATTTTCTCCAACAAGTCAATGCCATTAAAAGATGAGAATCCTCAGATGAGAAAACTGTATTTCCAGCTTACAATAAATATAAGAAATTGTACAACCATATATAGTGTGATTCTTGATGAGATTCTGTTTAAATGAACTCAATATAGAATACAATTAATGATTAGAAATATTATTTTTAGTTTTAATTGAGACAAAATATTTGTATATATTTATGGATAGAATAGAATATTTTTATACACATATAAATAATTAAATCAGGCTGATTAACAAATCTATCTCCTCATATGCTTATCATTTTTGTGTTAAAAATGTTTAAGATCTATTTTTTCAGCAATTTCAAAATATATAATGCATTGTATTTCATTATGGCCACCATTCGGTATCACAAATCACAAATCACTAGGGACACTGATGCCCTCTAGCCTCAACCCTCATGTCTAACTTAAACTTTGTACCATTCAATCAGCCATTGTTCCTTTCCCCAGCCAGCCCTTTCTCCCAGCCCCTGGTAACCATCATCTAGTCTCTTTACAAATGGACTATTATTCAGCCTTAAAATGGCCAGACATTCTGTCATTTGCAGCAAAATGGATGAAATTGGATGATATTATGCTCAATAAAATAAGATAAGCATGGAAAAGGAGTACATTGTCTCACATAAGGAATCTAGGACATTGAATCCATAAGAGAGAGTAATTAAGAAAATTTAAATGTGAACTAGGTATTAGGTGCTATAAAGAAATTAGTATTAATTTTATTAGATAGAATTTGGCAAAGCTATATGAGCTACGTGATCCTTTGGTTCTTCATTTTTAAAAGGAACAAATATCTCTGATTCTTACAATTATTTTCATGACAAAATGTGACATACCCCCCAAAATATTCTTTAGTGCAGGGCCTGGAACACAGAGTGCATGCAACAAATTTTTCTTTCTTTCTTAAGTCATATTTAATATCATTAGTATTATCATTAGCAGTAAGAGCATACAGTGGAGAAGAGAAGAGAAGCAGACAACTCAAGTAAACTGCCAAGACACTCCTTGCCATTCTCACATGCCAACACACTTAATTCTGCTCCTTATCTTATGGTTTGGGTCCTTGACCCATGCCTGATGCAGAAGTTGCCTAAACAACACTAACCACGGTCATGCTTAATCTAGTTTTCTGTCCATGTGTTCTAATCTTTTAGTGCCCATGTAGTGGAGCATAAATTTCACTACTAGAGACTATGAGCTCAGTTTATAATGAAGAGTTCCTCAAGGAAGAAAGTTTTAGTGCCCAGTCCATGGCTGCTGGAAATGAAGCACTGGGCTTTTCGTTCACTCTGTCTCTCTTTCAAAATTCTAATTCCAGTCAAATCTCTTCACGCAGCCAACACTCACCTAACCGTGGAGATCAGGTAAAGAGAAAGAAGAAAGACTGCAGTGACAGACACCGAAAATCCACAAGCGGGACTAGCACATCAAACCAGGAAAATGAGCGGAAGAGATGGAGAGATTGATAAAGAGGGTGCTTCCCTGCCAATTTATTTTCTCTGATCACTGTTTACTGTGGGCTACAGCTAGGCAGGTAGGGCCTGAGGGACACTCATGCCCTCCACACTCACCCTCAAGGGAAGAAGATGAGGACATTTCTATGAACCCTACCCGTGCCACTGCTTCAAGGTACACAGTGGTTTGTTCTATTTGTTTGGTTTCCACTTGCCTTTGCATATGAGCTGAAGTGCACACAGGTGGAAGGTCAGGCATGTATGCGTCTCCTAAACTTCAAGATCATGCCTCACTTACCAGATAAAAGATTCTAGACAAGTTACTTATCTTCACATAAAGGAAATAACTTCAGTAACTGTTTCAAAGATTAAAAAGGAAGTGGCAAATGCAGTAAGCAGTGCATGTAGAAATGCTTAATGGCAAACTCATAGTGTAAACCAGTAACATGGGGCATTTATGAAAATGAAGATTCTATAGCCCACTTCAAAGTATGCTAATACTGTTTTTCAGACTGGGGACTCCAGAATATGTATGCATAAGCTTTGCAGGAGATTTGTGTCCATTTTATTGTTCACTAAAGCAGGATGTAAGAACTGAAAAGCAGCAAGTTGTTTGGAATTGGCTCTACTGGGGAAGATGTGGAATGAGTCTGGACACTGCTTCTTTTGAAGGGATATCTAAGGGTGGCTACTTCTTGAAACTCTTTGGCTAATTATCGCACCTTATCTTCCAAACCTTCATGTCTCCAGCTGCACAGACTGTCCCCTAAACCTTCTCCTCTTTCAGTACTCCTAAGCCCAGCATTTTTCATCTTCCTACTTAAGGATATTGGGTTTGTTTTTGTTTTTGTTTTTTTGCTAAATTACATTTGTTTCCTCTTAAATACCTTCTAAATTTATCCTTTCTTGCCGAAATGATTTTAGTTACTCTACCAGTCATATTATTCCCATTGTCGATTTCTTCAATGTACATTCTGCACTACAGACAGGAGTTCTTTTTAAAGTACACAACTGACCGTACAATTTCTCAGGTTACATTTAATTTTGTTCCCATCTCAGAGTCTCAGCATTTGCTATTTCCTCTTCCTTTATCTTTAACCAGATCTTTGTGTGACTGTCAATTTTCAATTGTTGGGGAGTAAGCTAGAATTGAAACTTCATTATACATTTTTCATTAGCAAAAACAATATAAGTAAAAACATATTACTATGGGAAGACTGTAAGACTTGTTGGCACTGATAGCTACTTCTGGAGGCTCAAATCTCAAGTTTTATCGAAGAAACTTTTATCTCACAGCCCTAACAGCCAAGTCAATTTCCCTGAATTTGCTAAATCCAGTGTCCCTAGTTATGTCATGCCTACAATGCTATTCAAAATAACCCTAAAAGGTGGGCTCCAAAACTGCTACTTTGTTTGCCATTACCTCATCCATAGGCATGTTTTCTTCTGTTTGGACACAGAACGAAATAAATAACTCTACTTTTAAGGGCCACCATTTTATACCAACTATTGCAAGACTAATAATTGATTTAAACTCTCAGTTAAAAAAAAAAAAAGGAACTCCTATACACTGTTAGTGGAATGTAATTAGTACAGCCTCTTTGGAATCCAGGATGGAGGTCCCAAAACATGAAAAATAAAACTATCATATGATCCAGCTATACCACTTTTGATTATATATCCAAAGGAAATTAAAGCAGCATACGAAACAGTTGCCTGCACACCTATGTTTATTGTGGCATTATTCATAATACCTAAGATATGGAATCAGCCCAGGTGTCTGTCGACGAATGAATAGATAAAATAAAAAATATGGTACATGATGGAGAATTATTTAGCCATAAAAGATGAAATCTTGCCACTTGCAGAAAAATGGATGCAACTGGAGGATATCTTATTAAACTAAATAATTCAGATACAGAAAAATAAGTGCTGCACCTTTTCTTTCATACGTGGAAACAAAAGCAAAAAGACAATCTGAAAGTAGGAGAGTGTGGAGGACTTATTATTGTGGTCAACTTGAGCTGGAACACCCAGCTGGACTGAGTTGGTGTGGTTCTGGGCATGGAAGATCCACCTGAGGATTGTTGCCAGCACAACACAAAGGAGAACAAGAGCAGAAAAGAGCAGCGGGCTGTTTCCCAGGAGAAGCTCTGTTATGGCTGGTTCTCCAGAAGAGACCTCAACTGTTCTCATCACGAAAAGATCTTGGGGCCTTGCTGTCACTAAGGATGGCTGCTGTTTGCTTCAAGGGAGCTCTGGTTCATCTCTGCTGTGAGCATCGTATCCTAGCTCCAGTACAGGTTTCTTCAGCCTTTTAGTGCAGACATGGATGTACACTGGATATTGCTGTGGGCTCCCAGCCCTTGATTGGATCTTACAGGTCTCTAGTACATATACAGACATTCTGCGCTCTTCTTGCATTTGGCTTGTGTGTGTGAATGTTGTAATGTGTAAATGTCCTGTATTAAATCTGCTCTCTTGCAAACCACTGACTCTAAAAAAGTGACTACCACAGAGAGGGATTATGTGGGAAAGTGGAGGGGACTGGAGTTGGGGGATGAAGAAGAAAAGAGAAGGCAGAAGGCAAGGTGCCCATGATACGACTGAGGCGTGACACATGCATGTATGTAACTGTTGCTGTGAAACCCATAACTCTGTACAATTAATGTATGATAATAATTATAAATATTTAAAATACCAGTCAAATACACATCAGTTTTTTGTTTGATACACTACAAGCCATGTTTTAGGGGGTCATGATTTTAATAAAACAAGTAGGCAGGCTTATAACAGGAATACTAATTCTACCTTTGGTGTAACCTCTGTCCCTTTATGAAATCTTTTTTTATTTATCGGGTTTGTTTTGTTTTGTTTTGTGATAAGGTCTCACTTTGTAGTTCATGGTGGCCTTGAACTCACTATGTAGCTCAGGCTGGCAGGGAACTCCGAGAGATCCTCCTGTCTCAGTCTCCCTAGTGCTGGGATTACAGGTGTGCATTACCATGCCCAGCTCTGTCTTTTTTTTTTTTTTTTTTGGTATGGGATGTGACTTGTTCTGGGTAGCTTGTGTGAGTTTTATAAGAACACCAAGTATATTCATAAGTTTATATAGAATTTAGTGTTTAATATTTTCATAAGAACCCGGCCCAGTAAGTTTCTGGTGACCTGGCTAATGATTTCCACTGGACTAAAATAGGAATATGATTTTATGTCCTGTCTTCTTTGTTCACAACTCACACCTTTAACATTTGAAAGGTATTTTATTGCTTCTTTTCCAAGTGATGTTGAGTTTTCCTTTTCTTCAGACAGGTGGAGAGGTTAGTGCCTCTTTGGACAAAAAAGACTGCCTTTCTCTTAAAATTATGGTCTCGAGATAATTTTAACTGAAATAAATCAGACAGGAAAGTTTAAATATCACATAGTTTGTGTGAAAAAATACAAAGGGTAAATAAGGAGCAAAATGGAGGATAGATATTGGGAAGTAGGAAGAACATGTTCAAATGGGAAGGGGAATAAGGGAGAGGCGAAGAGGAAGGGAAGAAAGGGAAAAGGGATTAAAAAGAGAATGGAAGGAAAAAATAGGAAACAGGCTTTTGTAAATGAAGGGGAAGGGCAGTGGAAGGGAGGGGAGGGGAATAGAGAAAAAGTTAAAATATATTTTGTACAGGTACATGTTGCCTGTGATGAATGTGATCATTATATATAGCAAACATGTACTAATAAAAATAAGTAAGTAAATAAAGAGACTGCCCACTGGGCCACAGTGAAAGGGAAGCCACTGTGGAGTGGCAGGTGGATCTAAAGAGCCCCAACCCCATCCCCAATAGCTGTCCCAAACTTCATCACGAATTCTATAACAAAAACATTTATGAGTAATGTTTTCAAAAACAGTTTGGACTTCACTGCCATTTTGCTTAAAGTCTCATGACTTCTGATTATTTTAGACTATTAAATAAACTCAAAATGATCTGAAGTTTTCCATCTTCTGTTATTCTCTATGCCCGAACCCGCCCCACCCCAGTTACTTCAGTGGACCAAGCCTTTTCCGCCTGTGTCTTTACCACACACCAGGCCCCCTGCCTGCATCACGCTCTACTCCTCTGCTGTTGACGACTTCCCGTGCCTCTGTTCTTTCTTAGAAAATCAGGCAATCTCATTCAGGGAGGCCTTCTCTCACATCTAATTTAAAGCTGGACTCTCTGACCGTCCCTCTCTGAGAGCACCGTTTCAGACAAGCTGAAGTTCTATGTCCACTTGGGTGTTCACAGGATCGAAGCCTGCCGGCCTCCCTCCCTGGACTCCCAACTCCACAAGCATAGGACCATTTCTGCTCTGTTCAGCATGGTACTCAGAGTACCTGACACAACGTTTCAGACACAGAAAGAGCTTGTCAAATATTTGCTAAAGGGGGGCTGGGGATTTAGCTCAGTGATTAGAGTGCTTGCCTTGCAAGCACAAGGGCCTGAGTTCGATCCCCGGCACCACAAAAAAAAAAAAAAAAAAATATTTGCTAAAGGATGTTGAATGAATGAATGAAGATATCATAGAGCCCACTCAGCACTCCAAATGTTCTAGATTATCTGGATTAAACCACAGGTAAAGAAAATATCATTGACACTCCACAAAGTATTTAGCTTTATTTAAGAGAAACTGAGGGTGTCCCCTGCTCTTCTAATAAGAGACAGAAGAGCCCTATGCAACTGGATATCCTGCAAAACTGTGATTAATTACATCGCTTGCTGCCTTTTCTCTAAAAGTTCTCTAAAATTATCTTTTTCTAGTCTTCTTATCAGGGATTTTTTTTTCTTCTATGAATAACTGACTGTCTTCCAATTACAGGCAATGTTAATTATGTAAGTAATCATATTTCACTCACAAAACAGACAGTTTAGAGCTGAAATTCCAGCCCATATGTGAGATAAGGGTTTTTAAGCAGGTGCAAAGCATACTTCTTGACTTAATTGTTTTCTTTTTCTCTTTTTGTGTTTTGTTTTGTTTTGCTGTGTTTTGTTTTGTTTTTTGATACAGGGTCTCACTATGTAGTCAAGCTGGTATCAAACTCACAGCAATCTTCCTGCCTCAGCCTCCCAAGTGCTGGGATTACATGTATAAGCCACCACACCTGGCTCTTTGATTTAATTTTTAAAATACTTATCTATTTTCCTTTTCCCTTTACTTTCCTACTTATACTTCAAAGTATTTAATTTATAGCATTAAAATACATCAAATAAAAAAGAAATGAAGCTGTATTATATACATGTACCATTTCCCCCAAGAAATGCAAACATTATGTACTATAAACATATACTAAAATACATAAAATAGTTTTCAAAACAACATATATATACATAATTATCACACAGTAAGACATATAATATAAATTCAGACACAATTCTGAGTTCAAAGGACCCATGTTTCATATTAAACGTTAATGCTGGTCAGCCAGGTTGGTGGCACACACCTGTAATCCCTGCACTTGGGAGGCTGAGGCAGGAGGATCACTGTAAGTTCAAAGCCAGCCTGCGCTACATAGTGAGTTCAAGGCCAGTCTGAACTACATAGCAAGACCCTGTCTCAAAAAAAAAAAAAAATTAATGCTGAAATATGTTAAACATATAAGCTCTTTCAAGATTTAGGTTTTATGAATTCTGCTGCTATAAACATGGGTATGCATGACTGTAATATGATATCTTTAACACTCTTCGGTAGATAACTAGAAGGGGAATAGCTGGGTCAAATGAAATTCTAGGTTTTTTTTTTTTTTTTGAGGAATCTCTGCAAACTTGAGTCATTTGTAGGAAAACGGATGCACCCTGAGACCATAATATTAAGTGAAATAAACAAAACACACAGTTTTAAATATTGTGTGGTTTCTTGTATATGAGAAACCCAAATTATAAATAAAGAGCAAAATAAAAGAAAAATAATAAGGAATAGGGACTTAGAGCTTCCTCAAAAGGGAAAGGGATCAAGAGATGGGGGTGCTAATGAATCATATAAGCAGAGATCCATTTTTGGATTGGGAATACATGTGTTGAGATTCAAACCCAAAGAAGAGATTTAGGACCACTAGTGTTTCCAGTTGGGACAGTTTCAAACCATCTTCTTAGCTTGTACATGTTTTTCCTTCTTAGAGGTCACAGCTATTTAGTGTCCTCACCACCAATGGGAGACCCACCAATGTCTCCCTAGATTTTCTCAACACTGAATTAAAAATGAATTTCAGGTTTTATCATTACCTTTTTCCTTTGCTTGAAAAAAAAGGCTGTACTTTAATAATTTCAAGATTTGTTGCTATTCATTTCCTTGATAAATATTGCTTATGCACCTAGTATAAGCCAGGAGCTGTATTTGAAATGGCCTAGAAATGAGGGGATAGTAATCACCATATTAAAAATCCAGAACCTCACATAATCATCAGAGTAGTAATTCCCTACTCACAACAATGAATAAACATACTACTATGATGTATAAATGTTAAAATATAATTCATATTCTTTAGAGATTTTTATAATGAGAATAAGACATCAATCATTTTATTGTTTTCATTAAGACTTTTATGAAAGCACCTGAGAGCAGCCATGTAGAACAACACAGGTGTTTGCTTCTGGAAGCAAAATAAATACTTATTACTTTATAAACTCAATTTATTTTCCTGTAACTGGAATGATTGAATGGACTTTTGTCTAAAACAACAATGAAAGCAAACCTCACTTCAGATTAATAAGGAATTTTTTCATCTGGCTTTTCTCCGCAACTACTGGATACAGGTTCAGTCTTTGACCGAACATACCCTAGAAAACAGACCTCCCAGACTTCAGACACATGTCAGTGGGACCCTTTAAGAAAGAGCAGATTGACTTTGTTCCAGATCTGCTTGGTCTTTACTCCATAGACAATAGGGTTGAGTGCAGGAGGGATGATTACATAAAGGTTAGCAAACATAATGTGAAAGGTACGAGGGACATTATGCCCAAAGCGATGGGCGAGAATAGAAAAGAATGCTGGGATGTAGAACATGAGGATGACACAGACAGGAGAGCCGCAGGTGCCCAGGGCCTTCTGGCGGGCGTCACGGGAGGGGAGGCAAAAAACAGCATGCAGGATGAGCGTGTAGGAGACAGCAATTAGGATCATGTCTATAATCACCGTCATGATGGGAACACAAAAGCCATACCAGATGTTGATGGAGATATCAGCACAAGCAAGCCTGGCAACACCTATATGTTCACAGTAGGTGTGAGCAATGCTATGTGTCCTGCAGAAAGGCAGGCGATTCACAAGGAAAACACATGGGACAAAAACACAGAAGCTTCGGAAAGAGATTCCCACAGCAATTTTGACAATCATTCTGGGGGTCAGGATAGTGCTGTATCTCAAGGGCAAGGAGATAGCCACGTAGCGGTCAAACGCCATGGCCAGCAGTATAGCTGAGTCCAGGACAAAGCTGTAGTGTAAAAAGAATAATTGAGTGAGACAGCCAGGAAAACTGATTTGCTGGGGACCAAACCAGAAAATGCTAAGAGTTTTGGGAACACATGTGGTAGACAGTACAAGGTCAGTTGTCGCCAACATGGAAAGGAAAAAGAACATGGGTGC
>PVJO010023575.1:0-25894 GCA_004026905.1 Hystrix cristata | reverse complement strand
TGACTTAAATTGATCACATTGAACTTTAAAGCAACTAGTTGTATACATCAACCGTTGTGGGTAAGATGTTAGACCGTATGTTGTAAAAAAAGATTTAATCGGAAGAAAAATCAAGCGTCTGATTAAATCATTGTTGTTTTAGGGATAATGGTAAATAATTACAAATTTAAAAAAATTATTTTCAACCTAAACCACCATTGATTTTTTTTAATAATTGGAAGGAATAGAAAGTGATGGGCATCGTGTGCCTACCTCACTTACAGATCTGTGTCCTCAGGACTGACTCTCACCTCTCCACTCCACTAACCTCATAATTTCTCTTTCTACTTTTGTCGCTCTGCAAAACAAATTACAATCTTTAGCTATGAATACTGAGGTTGGGAGAGTTAGAGCAATGACAGTTCAAAGAACCCCATATGTCAAGCAAGCTCTAAAATTAAAAAAAAAAAAAAAATAAAAAAAATAAACCTTTTCTCCACCTCACAGTAGTCCAGAGAGAGAGATTAATTAAAGTCAATGGAGAACAAAAATTAACCCTTCTTAGTATTGTAATGATGGAGATTTTTTTCCCTACCCTCAGCTTACAAAGTCTTTCTCCTTCACATCCTGTTCTTTGAAAAAAAAAACAGAACAAAAAACAACAACAACAACAAAACAATAGTCTCTTCAAGTACAATTCAAAACAGTACAATATTTATGAATAAATCTCCTTGTTTAACCCGTATTTTAGGAATTCTAAAAGCGCCGAGAGTATAAATTCTGTCACATTTACATTTTATGTTCTTCATTCTCATCCAGTTTTAACATGCATAGTCATTCATCTTTGAAGTTAGGTTTATTTTTAAGTAAGATTTAACATTTTTCTTTGTCTCTTGACATAGTGCAGCATTTACTTACCACATTTTCCCCTTTCGGCTACTTATTTAAATGGCGTGGACTTAACTAGATTTCTCCTATACTGTGAATTAATTTACATAAGCATCCTCAGAAGGCCTTGAAGTTTTTGGTGAATTGAACCTTATTATTGGAGATAATAAAATGACTAGACAGTGGTTTGTCCTCTCGCTCTTAACATTTTGGTTTAATTTCATCATCCCTGTAGAGAAGCTTGGACTTTCTTTACATTTTGTTTGTGAGGAGAAAAAACCCTCTCAATCAAAATTTTAAGAGTGTGCTTTCAATTCTACACTGACACTAAAAGCTAAAGAACAGAGCTGTCTCTGTCACATTGTGGGCACTGTGGTTAGCAAGATGGGAATATTGGCTGCTGTTTGGTGGAAAAAGAAATCCAGGGACTCTTTATGCTAAATGAGGCAATATAACTATTACAAGTTCATTACAGAGCTGGTGAGTATGACTTTCTTTCCTGTCTCTTTCCTCTTCTACCTCTTCCTAACCGCTTACCAGTTTACCCCCAGTGTCACTCCAACTGTGAATTTATTTACATTCTGACTAACCAGAGCTCTGCTCGGGCAGGTGTAATTTCAACCAGTAGATTCTTCTATTGAATAAATTTGATAAAATTATCATTTTATATTTTGTGTTACATTATCTTATAAAATTCATGAAAAACACCATTTTGGTCAGCTTGTATTTAACTAATCGCACTGTTAATTCACCTTATTGGCTATTTTGCTCACTGGAAGAAAGAGTGGCGGCTATGTAAGCTGTGATGGTGAGGAGAAAATCTCAAAGTCACGCTCTCTTTTGTAAAATGGTTTTATATCATCAAATGAGGCACAGCTGCTCAGGATGATGCTGGTCAAGAAAGTATTTCCATTAAGCTGGTTCAAAATACAAATGATAAACTCAAGGGCACACGATTTAAAATATTTTATTTCTTGACTTCCTACGTTGGCTGTGACCTAGGCATTATTTTAATTTTAAAATGTTAAGAAATTGTTAAAATATACTTCATGTTTTTATCCCTGAAATTTTCAACTTTAAGTTTCTAGGAATTATTATGAAACTCTAAAGATATTTCAATCATTAAAGCGTTTTTAGTACAACTCAAATTATCTCCTAGTACTTGAGATCTTGTCAGCGCCACAACATGCATTAAAACGTGGATCAATTAAAGTTCAGTCTATGGCCATAATATATCATGTTAATACCAGCAAAATGCCTGTGGCTTTAGGAGTGAACTAATAATCTAGAGTATTGAGAATTTAAAAATAAACTCCATTTGCTTTCTTTTCACTCATATTTCAGTTTGAAATTAAACCAAACTCTTTTACAAATGTGAACACAACTTAAATATGTTTTGATAATTAATGGACTATAAATGGTCTCTAGTACCTGAACTTTAATGAGATGCCAACTTGGTGTAGAAAAACGGACAAAGGATAGGAACCAAGAATATGGTTCAAAAAACTTCAGAAACGGTATCTCCTACTAACACTGTCACTTTGGTCAAATCAGTTGATATTTTAGCCATCAATTCAATGCACAGAATAAATACTATTATACATATCTTTGTAGGAAAGATCAATCGATATTTGTTCCACAGCATGGATTATGGAAAGAATTCCTCATTCCATGCCCAACAGACAGAGCCCAATACACAACAGATAATTCACAAAGGTCCACAAAGACAAACTAGTAGCCCCCTTTCCCAGTATATTTAGTAACTGTGAACTAATAATAGATGTTAAAAATAATAAAATATGAAAATGGTTCTATCATCAAGAAATAATACATATACATGAAAAGATAATTAACAGTGGAAGACCTTTCATAAGCATGTTCAAACTGATGATAATTTAGTTAGAGATAAGTGGTAATGTGGGCTTTAAGCTACTTAACTTTCAAGAGCAGAACAATAAGAACTCAGGGAGGTAGGTCTCCCAGTAGTATAGGAAATGTTGAGTTAACCAGGCTTGAAGAAAAACAAAAAACAAGGAAGCATTATCTACACAAAGTCTCATCTCTTTCTTATCTTCTGACTTCACATCTATCATTTTTCCAAATTTGGTTGCTTTTCCACATCTGTGCCATCCTAATGTTGATATAGATGTCAACTGATCATTGTTTCCTTCCTTGATTTGTCATTAACTAATGCACTTATTTCCTTTTATTGAGTTGTTACCACATGTAAGATTTTATTATATTTACATGTGGTAAATACTAAATTGATTAAGATGTATTTTAAGTTTAAAGGAAATTGAGGAACACAGATGAAAGTAAATGGAATATAGTAAAATATTGAAAGAAAATATGGCTATAAATATAATGCATAAGTGTTATATCAAATGAATTTAGTGACTATCAGGATGAATAATGCAATCAAGGAGGAAGTATTGGAGCTGGTCTTAGAGGTAAAAATAGTATTTCAATTCACTGAGGAAGTAAATCATACATTTTATATAGAGGAATTGGCATAATTAGTGCACTGAAGCAAGAGGATAAATTATTTATTGGGGAAGAACAAGTGTTCTTATTGAGAAGGATCAAATGTAGAATAATAATTATAGAGGCAGGCCGAAAGGTGAATTAGGTTTAAATGCAGGATGTGAAATTTAAACATTAATCCACTTACAATGAGATCCAGCGTCCGTTTTTATCAAAGCAGCGCTGGATAAAAATCCAGTTTAGAAAAATAAATCTAGCTGGTTAAGAAAAAGTATAACAGAAAACGTAGAAATGAGAAGCTAGATAACTGGAACCACCATGAAGATATTAAACAGGAGACTGGAATTTAAATGAAAGGTAACGATGAGACAGATTATGGAGGTATGATTGCCCACATTTGGATGTCATTTGGATTTGAAGGCTAAGAAAGAAATGAAGATCTACAAGGTATTTCTATAGAGGAGCAAAGTTTATTTAACTAGTAACAAATATACAAACATGTAATAAAAATTAATGCAGAAGTATGGAAGAGATTTTGAGGGGTTAAGATGACGAACATAATGTTTACTACATTAAATATCAGCATAATTAGACTTTGGATGATTATGTTTTACAAAATACATGGTAGTAGTCAAACATATCTCAATTTAAATATATGTTGTTACTGATTCTTAAGTAATATGGGTTACAAATCTTGTTTGTAAAAAGCTTATGATACAACTGGAAAAAATAATAATTGTTCCTACAGAAAATAATTGGAAAACAAGGTGAAAATTAAATCATGTAATATTAAGTTTTATTCTAAAAAAGGTTAGAAAAAATGAGTTGAGGATTAATTGACATGGTTATAACAGGTTAGTTTCATGAAGGCAGACAAAGCAAAAGATTTCAAGGAGACGACAATAAAGCAAAAATGTGGATGTATCTAGAGTTTGTGATTCTGTTCTTTGAAAGTTGAGGCTTATCAAGTTATAATTAGCTCAGACATCTGAATGTTCAAGCAAAGATATAGATCCACCTGTTTGCACATTCTGTTTAATAACTTAAAAGGCTTGAGCAGATTCCGCAAGAGTCTGTAGCAAATAAAAGGAGTTCCTTCTCCACAGCATATAATCACATTTTAAGTTCACAAGTACTCAGACACTCTGAGAAAACCTCTCATATAAATACCAGCGGCTGAAATACACAACGATGGCTGAAACTTTCTTAATTTAGAAAAATAGCAAAATTGCAAAAGTTTATGTATACATTCCAAAAAAAGAAATGAGTCTATTATTTTTTCTTGAAATTTAGGAGACAGTTTCCTGATTAAGTTGTGTACATTGAAAACATTAAATGGTGTTTTTTCTGGGCTGGGGTTTAGCTCAATGGTTAGGGTGCTTGCCTTGCAAGGACAAGGCCCTGAGTTCAATCCCCGGCATCAAAAAAAAAAAAAAAAAAAAAAGCCAAAATGTTGTTTTTCTTATGCAATTGCTGATTCTTTTGTAATTATTGTACTATTTAGTGGCTGTTTTAATGTCTTTTGACCATATTAAGCTAAAATTTAGCTAACTCCTTGTTTTACCTTCACATAATGACAAGGTTTCCTTTCAGGCCTTTGTTGTAAAGTTTTTCTAAATTACATGTTTCATTAGTGGTTTTTTTTTTTATTATTTGAATTTCTAAAGATAGTTGTGAACAAATATGGGAATGAAAAATTTAATGTTTACATAGGTAAGTAAAATATTATAATCAATTTAAGAAAAAATACTTAAACATTGTTATTTTAAATCACAGTATTCTAACAGTTTCTGGGTGTAAACAAAAGTTATACATCATAAAAACATAATTTTAGGGATTGGGGATTTAGCTCAAGTGATAAAGTTCTTACCTAGCATGTGTGAAACCCTAGATTTGATCCCTAGCTCTTGAAAGCAATGTAAAATAACACAATCTAAATAACATAGTTATTGAACAACATAGTTTGAATCTAATAATTAAACATGATAATTTTCTTATTACAAGTTAAAAATTTCTTTGTTCAACAATTATTGAGTGAACATTTCTTAAAATCAAGGCTCTTCATTTGATGAGAATATAATTTTGATATCACAAAGTATCTGTCTTTATTGGATTTACAATATAGTGTAACCAACAGCATGCAAATAAAAAAGAAAATAAGAAGACTGTAAGTATAATAATTCCAAATAGTGAAAGAGGCTATAAAAAGATCAAGGAAGAAGATTAAAACAATTATAACATATGGAAATGTTTCATTTTGTTTCATTTTATTTTTATTAGTACATGTGTGCAGTACATAATGTTCACATTTCTTGAGTGGAGTTGGTACATGTACATAACACATCTTAGCTCCCTTTTTCATCTACTTTCTCTCCCTTCTCCCTCCATCTCTTGAACCCTTCTCATTTGAGAAAGATCTATCTCCCTACTTTCTATTATCTTCCATTTATTTTACTTTTTCTAATTTTGGTTCCTTGTGTATGAGAAACTATGTGCTATTTAAGTTTGTGTGTCTGACCTATTTCACTTAACATTATAGTGTCAAGATTTTCCTACCAATGTCTGTTTATCTTTCTTTATGTAAGAATAGTACTCCACTGTGTGTAAATACCACACTTTCTTTATCCATTATCAGTTGATGGACATAGAGGCTGCTTTCAGGACTTAGTTATTACAAATTTTGCTGCAATAAACATGGTAAGTGTGTAATACTGTAATATGATATTTTTAACTCTTTTGGTAAAATACCTAGAGGGGAATAGCTGGGTCAAATGGAATTTCTAGTTTTAGTTTTTTGAGAACTCACCACACTGTCTTGCAAAAGTGTTTATACAAGTTTACATTTCCACCAACAATGTAGAAGAGTTCTTTTTTCCCCATGGCCTTACTATCATTTATTATTATTTGATTTCTTGACAATGGCCATTCTTTCTGGGATAAGGTGAAATCAGCATTGTTTTAGTTTGCATTTCTTTAATGATCAGCAATGTTGAGCATTCCTTCCTGTATTGGTCCTTTGTACTTCCTCTAGGAACTGGGAAAAACCTCCTTGGGAGGTAATATTTGATCAGAGTCCTGTGTGAAATTAGTACCTAAGCCGGAAGACACACTTGAGAAAGAGGATTCCAAATAAAAGGAACAGCAGAGGGAAAGACTTGAAGTGTGGAGGCTGAGAAAAGAGGGAGAAGGAGATGCCAGGAATGATTGAGGGCAAAGGTTTCTTAGGGGAAATAGAATTCAGAAAGCAATCAATATTTGTTGTACAAATAAATCAACATAAGTGTAAGTGAAGGGGCTCACCAAAACCTGAAAAACAAAGCTAAATTAGTGAACTATAGTGGTAAAATTCAGAGACCACTCAGAGAATGGAGAAATTTTGCTGACTGACTTAGTTAAAAGCATTGGCATGGATATCTCATTGCCAATTACATAAACCAGTGATTTCCAATTCTGGTTTTAAGGTACTTGGGGCAGTTTTAATTATCCCAAGAGGTGTAATATAATTTTCAAAACATGTGATTAAAAGTTAGAATGGAAGGATATTCCAAAATCAAATTAAGCTGCCTAGGCTGGCAGTAATCTGAAAGTACGGTGAGAAGCAGAGGTAGTTTTCAAAAATGAATTTACCTGCAATTGACTTTTTTTTTTTTTTTGCAATTGACTTTTAAATAGAAATTCTGGAAACACTGAAGGCATTGTGAAATGCTTCTAGGCACCATGACCTTATTCTGCTGTTTGATTGTAACGCACAAAATAAAAATCCACTTCAATGTAAATGTGTAATTGTGTTTATTTAATGACTGACTATAGCCTAATATGTGCCCTTCATTTGCTTATCATGCTTCCATTATATAATGCCAAGGATGACACTGACAGAAGGGTTCTTTGCTTAAATACCAAAAGAAAATGATAATAGATGAGGGATCTATCCTTCCTCCTGCTGAAAGATGCTCTGTGATTTTGCTAGCAAAGCTTTTCCATTTCTTCTTTTTCCTTACTCAATTACAACCTATTGCAACTTTCCAGGAAGGCACAGTTTTTTGGTTTGTTTTGCTACTTTGTCCTCCAGCTAGAGAAACTATTTAGAAAATTGGTTTATTTTAGTTTGGCCCCATGCAGGCTTGACCTATTTTATCTTATTACAGTGATGGAGAGCTCCATTCCTGCTAAAATTTTGCTTCAAAGAGTTCTGTTAATGGAAGAGATACAGGCACCTTCTCACCAGTAGGTATAAAATGAATCTTCTACCTTCAAAGCTTGTAACATATTTACCAAATTAATATGTTAAATATTTCAAGTTAAGTAAATGTTAGCTAATAATTGCGAAATATTCAAATGTTATAAATTGTCACACAAAACGCAAGTTTTCTAACATTTTATTTAATATCAATAACAAAAACAATGTAGCCTATAAAATTAGAATGAATTCAAGTACTAATTACAATTCAAGAATATTAGGTTAAATAATGGTTTGTTCTTTTTACTGTTTAAGGTAAAATACATATTAAATCTCGATCTCTAGCAAAATTTATGCTTACCAATTTATAGGGTAGCTTCTGATAGCAAGATTGGTTACCTCAGTTTGTTTCCACATAAGACCACTAAGGATGATTATACTTTGAAATATGCAAAGTCAAGTTATTGTGTTTTTGTTTTTGAATTCATTTTTAGTAGAAAAACAATTCTGGTAGTCACTAGAGAGCCCTTCACCATGCTGACTTAATTTCATTCATCTGTCAGTATTTTTCTTTCTTTTTTCCTCACAAGCGGGAGAATGAGTAAATCAGCACAGCTCATTGCCACGCCCAGGAACTGACACCAAGGCATACACTGATGGGATATTACCTTCCTCCTGGAGCAAGATCCTAGTTCTTTGAGAGTAATGACTAAATTGAGGCCAACGCATTGATTTGATTTTCTCACTATATTAGTGTTGGCTGGCCTAACGTAAGGTAGCTGAATTTGCAGTAAATATTTTATAAAGACTTCCAGATGCAACACTGTGTAATTGAATTTTCTTTAAATAAAAGATTGGAATTCTGTTCATGATATTGATTAATTAAGGTTCGGTGTTATTATACACTTTGGTCAATGGGTGACACAAACTAGGTCAAAAGTTTTTTCTCATGCAACTCAATGAACTATAATGGTGATAATAATGTGGTACTTGATGATATAATAGTTAAGATATCATGATTATATCTAAACAAAATGTTCGTTTCCCCTAAAATATAAGAATTATTTGAATGAATATTGCCTGAATTCTTGTGTTAAATTTATCAACTATTGTATTATAATTATGATAATAATTATTCATTTCACATTTGATATTGCCCTGAAGATCAAGAGAAAAATTCTTAGACGGAGGTCACAAATTTGTTTATATTGTCAGAAAAACATACTTTGCTAAACACACATTTGGAACATCTGTTTAACATCTCCAATTGTTCCCCACTTACAGTGGGCTTGTCAAGAAAGAAAATTATTCAGAGAAAATATAAAAAATATTCCTGCGTGAATATATTTGGATAAGATTTAATATATCATGTCTAAAGACCTTCCGCATAAAGAAATATTTGCACTAATATTAGGAGTATGTAAAATCTAATGGAACAAACAGTTGCTGTGAGGAGAAAATTTGCCTTAAAAAGTGTTGTTTTTGTAGTTAGGATGATTTCCCATGGTAGTGTATTAATTCTAGTGTCACAGTATTCCTGACTCAGAACATAACATTCTGACAGTGTTTGCCACAAGCTTTTTCCCTTCTATTAGTTAAATTTTTAGCCATCCAAACTTCTGGATTGGGCTTCATAATGCTCTTTCATTCCGATTTTTGTCCAGTCTTCCTCTTACACGTTCATATTGATTTTTGTACTAGTTCTTTAAAATATTAATTATTATAACCATATAATAATATGTAAAATCATTAGCCTGAGACCTTGAAATTGCACTTAGTCTCTATGACAGTGATGTTAGTAATTTATTATATTAATTTTGCAAATAAGTGAAATATAGGCACAAGGAGTACTCACTTTTCAAGACGCAGTGACGGATTTAAATTTTGGTCCCCACAAATCCAGGATCATTCTCTTTCTATTAAGCTCCGTGAACTCGAATTTCTGGAGGGAATCGATCTAGCGCTTACAAATCAAGCACCAGGTATAAGATAGTATCAGTCACGCTGCTGGACTGTCCTTCTCCTCACCTCTGGCCCTTTCTGTGCATCTTGGTGCAGCTTCTCAGTCTTCTACATCAGGAAAAATAGACAGATTCTAAGGGGAACAGGAAAAATGGTTAAGTCATCTTCTAGCATTTAGTCAGATGTGAAATTACCCATTTTAATGAGACCAGATTGAACCTACAAATTCAAACTGCAGTTTCAATCATTTTTACTTAACTGATAAAATGGTTACCCAGACCATTTATAGGAAATTGGAAATCAGTTTGTCCAAAATCTTCATTTAGTGAATCTAAGGTTCAAAAGGGATAAAGGAGTTGCTTAAAGGCTAGGTCCGACATAGTCTATCATTAATGGAGTCTTAAATTCTGTATTAAGTGTATATTGTTTGTGGTGAAGATTTTATTTTTAATTTATTAAACAAAGGTACAGAAAGAATGAGCTTTATGCATAAAAAGAATTTCTGAAAAGCTTTTCAATATAAAACATCTGTACTGAATTTTGATCTATGTCAGCTCATATTATCACTTAGTATTTAGTATAATATATTTAGATCTTAATTTGAGTAGTTTTACTAATTTCATTGTCTTAAGTATGACCTCAAGTTAGATTATAAAGTGATGATAGTGTGATGGAGGAGAGAAGGATATGTTTTAGAGTCAGTCTCTTCTGTTTTGGTGTTATCTCTTGCACAGTTCTTCTCACAAATTATTTAACAATTCTGGACTTTATTTTATTAATATGAAAAAATTAAAAATATCCTCTTTATCAGCATTGGTATAAGAATCAAATATATCAATTCACATAAATCTCTTAGTATGGGTATTAGATTAATACCTTGTATTAATCTTGTTTCTGTTTTATGTTTTTTTGAGATGATCTCCCTGTGTAGCTCAGGCTAGCCTCAAAATTCCAGAGATCCTCCTATCTAAGCCTCATGTGAGTCCAGGAATTATATGCATGAGCCACCATGACACCATGCCAGTTTTTATAACCCCAGTCTTTCAAATCTGTCCTGTTTATGACTTCTGGGGGAGGAGATGTAGTATAGTTTAACACACAGTAATTGTAAGTGCCTATGACCGTGTTTCAGATCGTCTTTTTGGCCAAAGAGTCTTACGAAGGCATGACCACTTCTGATGCACAGGTTGAGTGAGAGAAACAAGTCTTTGTTGTTTATAATACTGAATCTTAGCCCAAATCTAAATCTCATTCCATTGAGACTGTGGAACGTTTGTTGGTGGTAAGCCCATCACTGTTACTAAAACACATCATCCAATGTATCTTGACTGATACAGAAATGATTAATAACTAATAATTATTCAAGTAGGTAATCACCATTTGCCCCCCATCTTTTTTCATCTCTCCCAAAAAGTACCTGGATTCTTTTATCTCACCCAAGAGGATTTGAGTCTGTACACCACTAAGTATAAGCACTTAAGGAGTATATGCACTTACAGAGTTTATTAATGTATTCCATCATTCTCTTTCCAAGAGATAGTCTTTCAGCTCTCGAACTGCTGTGCAAGCTAGCTAACATTCTTTTTCCCAAGACTGGAAAGCAAAGTTATGGAGATTAACACACACTTAATGCTAGCAAAAGTGAGAAAGTGGCAAACTGAGTGAAAAAATTGAATCTTGGAAAATCTCCCACTACAAACACACACACACACACACACACACACACACACACACACACACACATACACACACACACACTTCTTGTTAAATTCTTCTGCCAAAGAAAAGAGAAAATAACTATAATTCTGAAGATGAATTTGGAAAAAAAAATGTGTACATTGGCTGTAAATTATTGGTGCTTCCATATTCCAACTTATTATTTCAAATTGCTCCTAGATGGAGGATTATATTGAATCAACTGACCACTATAGGTGTATGGAATACTAATACATGGCACAGATTTCCAGACACTGTCTTGGGCCCAAACAGAAAATGACAAAAAAATTTTGTTAGATGCCAGATTGTGGAACTTTCAGGTAGTGCATGTATATTAACTTTTAGGTCAGTAAATTGTAGAGATTGACCAAAAAAAAGATAAGTGAGCTGGGTCTTTTTTGTCTTCGTACACTGAAAGCAGGATTCTAAGCAGAGGAGCACCTCAAGCCTTGCAATATTAATCTCAAGGGTAATAATGACAAACAACGGACAGTGAAGACTCTCCCAGTGAAGTAAGTCAGGACAATCCCTGTTGACTTGGATTCTGGTGATGAAGACATAGAATTTTCTTCTTTTCAGGAGTATATGGATTCATTACTTATAAACATGTCCATTTTTAACCTCTGTATCTATATGAAAGCTGCATGTAGACAATGATTAATTAATTTAAAAAACTCTTTGGTAGCTTTTTATGCTTCTGTAAAATTTACTTTTTCCTTTCTCCAGGTTCTGTTTTACTATTGGAAGATTTACCGTTCGAAGTTATGTTCAACTTGAGCAAAGATCCGCTTGCCTAAATCTCTTCATTTAGACACAATTTACGAGGAATAGCACATATGATAGAAGTCATATGACAAATTGAAGAGACTTTTCTGAACAACCTAAGGAAACAAAAGTTTATCTTGCTTCAGATGATATTTTGCTAATATACAATGTCTGAAACTACTGCTTCCATTTTGTTATCATGAGAAACTCAATATAAGGAAGAAGTTGGCATGTAGATGTAAGATTTAATAGGAACAGAAGCAAAGCCAAAAGATCCCAAATAAAAAACCTAGTGTTAAACCTCAAAATAGTTGAGAAAGAAAAAAATAAACCAAAATTGAGCAGAAGGAAGGAAATTAGAAGGACCAGAGTAGAAATACATGAAATACAAATGCAAAAAATGAAGAAAAAGAACAAAACCAAGATCTGGTGTTTTGAAAGATTAAAAAATGAACAAACCTATAAATACACTAAGTTAGAAAAAAAGAAAACCAAATAAATAAAATCAGAAATGAAAGAGAAGTAATTAAAACTGATACCATAGAAAGAGTACTACAAAATACTAGTTTGAATAATGACATCCCAACAATCAGAATAATTTAGAAGAAATGGAGATTTTTAGAAACATTTCTATCAAGGTCAAATCATAAAATAAAATGTTTGAGCAGCCAATAAATAAATATGAAATAAAACTATTTGAGTAAGCCAAGAGATACTAAGGAGAGTGAATCATAATAAAATATCTCTTATCAAAAAAGTATCTGGAACCTGATGATTTCATTGTTAAATTAAACAGTTTAAAGAAGAAATGATAATAGTCATTCTCAAAAATCTTGCAAAAATTATAGAGGCACAATATTTCCAAATTAATTTTATGAAATCAGTGCTTCCCTGATAGCCAAGCCAGATAATGATAATGTAACAAACAAGACTAAAGGCCAATATCCTTAGTGAGCTCAATATAAAAATACTCAATAAAATATTAACAAACAAAATTCATCATGACATGGAAAGGGACATCACCACGATCAGTTAGAATCTATCCCTCGATGCAAATTCATCACATGCACACGGGTGCATATCACAGTAACAGAATGATGGCTGAAACGCTACCACTCTCTCAGTAGAGGCACAAAAGTCGCTTTAAAATTCAAATTCTTTTCATGATGTAAATTGTTATTATTAGGTATAGAAACAATGAACCACAACATAGTAAAGTCTATTAATAAGCCTAGAGCTAACATAATTTTAAATGATGAAAAATTCAAAATCTTGCCTTTAAGACAAAGATGACCACACTTGCAACTTCAAAAAAAGGTAAAAATTAAATTATGCTTGTTTTCAGATAATACGATTACAAACATATAAGCTACGTCCCATATAGATCATGAACATATATGATATGGACATGTATATATTATATATTATATATCTAATCATATATGTAGGCTTCATGAAAAATTAAAATTAATAAATCAATATGGAAGTAGGACAACTTTTTAGTTCATTGTGGTGCAAAAGTGACACATGTTCTATAGAAATCATACTTCAAGTTTGGAACTTCTCTTTCTGAACGTTGCTCAGCACTCTGAATGAACCACGCTGTCCAACAACCTGCCGCTGTGACAGTGCGCACCTGCCCTGGTCGGTCAGCCATTTTGGGATGATGGTAGATAAACGGTAACTAAGTGCACTGTGTTGCGCAGTCTGTTTTAGGTTAGGTGTACAAAATTCACTTTTGACTTAGATATTTTCAGTTTACGATGTGTTTATTGGGACATAATTGCATTGTAAGTCTAGAAGCTTGTTTAAAGTTGGATAGAGCACATAAAAATCAGATGTTGTCTATAATGTCAACAACAAAATATCTGAGAGAAAAATCAAGACCATAATCTATTAACAATAGTTTAGCAATGGCAACAACAACAACAACAACAACAACAACAACAACAACAACAACAAAACCTCTTAGGAATTAATTTAACCAAGAAAATAAAAATACCTATACACGGGGCCGGGGATTTAGCTCAGTGATTAGAGTGTTTGCCTTGCAAGCACAAGGGCCTGAGTTCGATCCCCGGCACCACAAAAAAAAAAAAAAAAAAAAAAAAAAAAAAAAAAAAAAAAAAAAAAAAAAAAAAAAAAAAAAAAAAAAAAAAAAAAAAAAAAAAAAAAAAAAAAAAAAAAAAAAAAAAAAAAAAAAAAAAAAAAAAAAAAAAAAAAAAAAAAACACCTATACACTTAAAAGTATGAAACATGGAAGAAAAATATAAAGAACACAAAATAAATGCATATTTTATGTTCATGGATTGGACCAGCAATATTGTTAAAATCTCTATATTACTAAATGAGATACAGTAAGTCCCCAATTTAGAGATGATTTCCGTTCTTGGAGAGTGTTCCTAAATCAGATTGGTTCTTAATTTGACAAAGTGAGTCTTACATGGTACACTTGTTCACAATTTCATTGTTCATAATTAGGGGACTTACTGAGCATAAAATCAATACAGTGTCATTTTAATAGAAACAGGGAAAACAGTCCTAAAATTCTAATGAAGCCACACAAATAAACTTGAGGTGTCACACAACCTGCTTTTAATTTATTTTACAAAGCTGTAGTAACTGTATCTAAACATGTACTTTGAATTAGTACAATTGTCTTACATGTAAATTTCAAACATTTTCACCACAAAATATTATTTTGGGACGATAAATATGTTAACTAGCTTGTTCAAGTCATATTCATAGACCTTAACATTGTTTTGTACATCACAGATGCAGTTATAAAATTTTGATTTACTATAAAAGATACACTTAAACAAACAGAAACAAATTAAATGTATATGACTGAACTCTTTGCTATCTCTGGATTTTATATATAACTGTTCCCACACACATTCTCACTTTTACTGACATTATTTAAAAACATATATTTTCCAAGTCATTGTGGCTTTATTTTGTTTTGTTTTTCTATTTTCATTTTTGGCAGCTTCACCTCCCACTTTCTGCACGCACATGGTAATCTACATTAATAAGTAAATGTCCCTTTGTGTTTTTCTCCGTGAAAATTCAGAACATGGTCACATAAAACATGTACACATAAACAACAATGTAGATTTGTCCTTGTTTGGAAAAACTGTAGAATCATGCACAAACATTTAACTTTCTAAAAAACATATCCTGAAAATTCATTTTGAGTAATTGGCATTGTTATAGTTCACATCTTTAAAAGCTAGATAAACCCCCCCCATTGTGATTATAATACATTTCTACTGATGGAAATTTACTTGGGGTCCTTGTCGTTAAACAAGTTTGCTTTCTATCTTTTGTACATGAGAAATAGTCTTGAAATCCTTCTACTTACTCAAATTTGCAGTAGTGCTCATATTTATGTAGAACAAATTTTCTAAGGATGTCATTACTGGGTCAAAAGATATATTTAAAAAATTGTATTGGATTTTGTTTTATCGTTCTTAAATATTGAAACAATTCAAATTTCTTCCAGTAAAAATGAACATACCATTTTCCACAAGATTCTTTAAGCAGTAGAAATATATACTGCCACATTTTTCAATTTCAAAACTACAAATTACACTGTCACTTTAATTCATTGACTACTGAAGAGTTTGAAAATCGCTTTGTTTATTTGTTTTCTTTTTATGTATGTATTTATTTATTTTTAATGGCTTAAGCACATCTATTGTCCATTTTTCACCATCACAAGTTATTTTGTAAATCATTTCAAGAGGCCTTGATAATTATCATTACTATTGTAAGCATCATTTTGGCAGTTTCCAAAGACTTGTAGCTCTTTTTTGTGGCAGATGTTGAAAATAAACCTTAAAAAAAATTTAGTCAGTGAATGTTCCTTTATTCAATTTTAAAGATGTGGGGGTTTTTCCTTGCTTCTAGTTATTGAATATCACCTGTTTGCTTTTATTTGATATATTTATCAGTAATTGTTTTTAATGTTTAAGTCTGAAAACATTTGTATTTCCTTCCAGAGTATAAGCTATAAAAAAGAAATGGAATTTTTATTCTCTTCCAAATGAAGAGGGAGTTATGACAACAGTGTTTATTAGCTAATCTCTTTTTTCCCTCAAGTTGAATTACTACATTTGATACACATTAAATATTCATAAATACTGGGATCTATTTTAGGATTTCCAATTCAGTTCTATGTATCTCTTTGTTCACAAGTCAATACAGATATATTTATTTCCAAGAAAATATTGAATTAATTACAAAATTCCATGATATATTTTATGCTATATAGCCTTTAAAGTTATTATCTTGAGACCATACTTTTAAATGAATTATATTAGACACACATGTTTAAATACTGCGTTGTTTCTCTGGTGTGAGAAACTGAAAGTGTAAATGAGGACTGAATTGTATTATATTGGGAAAGAGAAGAAATTGTTCAAATGGGAAAGGCAATAGGGGAGGGTGAGGGGGAAAGGAACGGAAGGACAAGAGAAATAAGGAATAGAAGGAAAAAATGGAAACAAAGTTTTTGTAAATAAGGAGGGAGGACGGGTAGAAGGAGGAGGGGTGAATGGAAGGGAGGGGTGAATGGAGGGGAGGGGAACGGGAAAAAAAAGAAGCATCTAGCTGTATCATGTATAAATTTCTTATGATGAATGTTATCACTATGTATATCTCGAATGTACCATTAAAATAATTTTTTTTAAAAAGACAACTAATAGTTATTATAAAGATTTTATCACTCTTCATTTTGTCCACCAAATAAAGAAATTAAAATTTGGAAATGTAAGTGAGTTTGAAGTAAATTAATGTATATTATTTTATTATTTGAAGTAGCCTTTGAAAATTTATTTCTTGATCTTCTTTTTGAAATTTAGATTTTTGAGTTTTCATCTACAAAAATAAGACTTTGTACTCTTTCTTAATCAAATGTTCTAAAATTATTTTAGTTTTGCCAACATTAGAAATTAATATTCTCTTTTTTCTTTTAAGATATTCATTTCTAAATTTTACAAACTGAATTGAGTTTATATAGTTATCTTGAAATTAACAACTATCAAAATTTATTGTTTTGAGACTATTTATCTACATATCATAATCTCACAATTATATAACCAATGAATGTCATGGTAATATGTGTTGTTTTTCAATTTTCTGCCTTTTTTGCTTGTTATTATTATGTGTTATATTTTAGCTATAAAAATGTTGAAAAATAATGAAAAGGGCATCATTATACTTTCTGGGACGGAAATGGTTTTTGTGTTAAGGGCAATTTTCCTAATATTTTCATTATTATGACTATATTTTCAATGTCGATAGCTAATCCTATTCATCTGTAGTTGTAAAATACCATATTATGCAATCAACACCCACCTACTTGTACAAAAAGTTTGAGTTTGTTTTTTTCTTTTGGTGACCAAAGACATTTCAGCTTAATCTGCTTCAGTTAGGTTCTAGCTACACAATGATAAATTTCATTATTGTATTTAGATATAATTGGACCAATATCAAATATTTTATTCACTCTATGAGTTTAATATTCTAATTGTCCAGTTTTAACTAATAACTTCAAATAGAATTGGTAACTGGAAATATATTTTAATCAGCTTTATTAGTAAGTACAGATGTTACAGCTTAGTAAGAGTTTTTCAATTTTTAACCCTTGTGAGTAGTAGTGATTTAATTTTATTTAATAAAATCTGTATTTTAGAACAATTTATTAACTTCCATAGGTAACAAACTGTATATGGTCTCTTATTATCTGTGAATTTAATGAGTTTTAAACATTCTGACTTGAGAGTCTTTGCTGATAAAGAATTCAAGATTATGGCCTCAAAGTCTGGAATTCACACTGAATGAATTATTATTTGTATGTTGCATAAATGCCAGAGGGAAAACTAAACTCACAACATATGTTAGAAATATGTTCATTATTTTATTTTTCACTCAGAATATTTGTCTCCATCTTGTTCTTTTTTTTAATTTTATTTCAATGGTACATTTTAGATATACATAGTGATAACATTCATCATAGGAAATTTGGACTAGTACATGCTACTACTAAAAGTGCTGCTTTTTTTTTTTCCCATTCTCTCTCCTCCCTTCCCTTCAACCCCTCCTCCTTCCTTATTTACAAAAGCTCTGTTTCCATTTTTTTCCTTTTATTCTTTTTTTCTCTTGTCCCTCTGTTCTTTTCCCCTCCCCCTCCCTTGTTCCCCTTCCCATCTGAACAGTTTCTTCCCATTCACAATATAATACAATTTAGTCCTTATTTACACTTTTGGTTTCTCACACCAGAAAAACAAAGCAGTATTTAAACATGTGTATCTGATTTATTTCACTTAAGAGTTTGGTCTCAAGTAGCATCCATTTACCTTGAAATATCTTGACAAAGGGGCCAAACACCCTCACTGGAAGAAAGATAGCCTCTTTAATAAATAGTACTGGAAAAACAGGCTCTCCACATGCTGAAGATTAAAATTAGACCTGTATCTTTCCCCATGCAGTAAGCTAAAATTAGAGTGGATCAAAGATCTAAACATTGAAACAGAATCACTAAATCTGCTGGAAGATAGACTAGGTAGAACTCTTGAAGACACAGGTGTAGGCAAAGACTTTATGAGCAATACTCCATCTTGTTCTTAATGAAATATATTTATTTAATTTTAAAAAAATCTATAATGTCAAGTATGAATATTGATATTGATTTTGGCCATAAAATTCATTCAGGTATTTATTTCTTTATATATTGTTACATAAAATAATACTATGATAGGAAATAATTTTATAAAATTTACTATAAATCTCAAAATTGTCATTCATAGATCAAAATTAATATATTCTCAAAACTTAGCTCCTGTTATTCATTAAAATAAATGTCACAAATATGGAGCTTTTTAGTGTGTGCTGGTGTGCAGGCCTGTTCGTATGTAATTTCAAGTGTTTGTACATGAAGCTAAAAATGTAGGTTCTTTGGTAAAGTCAAAATATCAATGAACATTATAAAATAATTCATTCTTGAAAAACTAATGTATTGTAGGGTAAATGGACTTATAATTTAATGTCAGTTTAAAGATTTTGTACGTAAAATTCAACATTGATCCCTTCAGTGTCGGTAAAGCAGCACCAGGTCTTCATCAGGAACATGGAAGCAACGAACTAGCAACAGCCCGACCCAATACTCCTGCTCATGAACTAAGAGTAATCAGTGTAGAAGTACAGAGCCGTGTGTGACTGATGCACCAAACTCACCTGACATGTCTTCCGGGCTATTAATATTTTATTTGACTTTCTTTTGGTTTTACTATACTTCATTACCTAAATAAATGTTTTATTCATGTGACAATTATGAGCATAACACCAATTCTCAAATGAGAGAAAAAAGAATTTCTTCCATCAGTGTTAAAGTTGTTAAAATCTTTGAAACAAGCTGAATTTAACGTACCTAGAGAATCAGAGAATTAAGAGAATCAGAATCAGAATTCTCTGATCAGTGAATTAGAAATTTAGAGTATAGGAGAGTGTATGTTAATGTGAATTTACTGTAGAAGTTTTCAAAGAGATGCTGTTCATCAAGGAACAAATTGTGTCTATCATTAGTGTGGTAATTGCTACCAACCAAGATAGCCAATGCAGAAATGCTAAGTACTATATAATTAACCAACCATGAAATAATTTGGCTTGCAGTATGCAAGTCTTCTTTGCTGACAAATGATAATGCCAGTATTCAGCTCTGAAATGGAGAACCCATAATTAAATTTCAACTCTAAGAAATTACATTTTCAATATCATTGTGGAAAGTAGCAGCTGAATTGAAGACAAAAAAAAAATCATAGAATTTTTGGAATTCTTGGATCTTGTATATTCTTATAATACATAATAAATATGCACGAAAAACTTTCGAAGTGCATGCGAAAACAATTACACGTTTGTATGTGTGTATACATACATACTCAAAAACTTCCTACAAATAACTGTACATACAGTCAAGGAAAAATGTATTTAGACAAATGAAAAGTTGTAATTGTTGTAAGTGTCAAATTTGACTCCAATTTCTTTAAAGGGTTAAAATAGTATAGGTTAGTTTCATGTTAAACAGAGATTTTGAAATATTGTCTTATGATTATACACCACTAATTATCCCACACTGACACAGTTTGATATTAAATTATTTTAATATAGTTGATTTATTGTATGTATTAATAAACTACTAACTTTGATTTCTGAAGGTTTTCTAATATATTGGAAAGATTATTATTATATAAATTTGTTGTTTATAAAAAGACCAATAATTATAAGAATGTTCCAGTACGATTTATTGAAAAGAGATAGCTTTAGAAATCTCCAATTCAAAAATAAGAACACTTCTCAGTTCAACTTTTAAGCTCAGTGATTTTTTTTTTTTTTTTTTTTTTGATGGCAGGGATCGAACTCAGGGCCTTGTGCTTACAGGCAAGCATTCTAACCACTGAGCTAAATCTCCAGCCCATAGCTCAGTGATATTTTTGATTGATTGATTTAAAGTTTTGCAGTACTGGGGACTGACGACAGGGCCTTCTCACTGAACTAAATCTCCAGTTCTTGAACTTCTGTTTCTCTCGCTGCAGCGTCCCGGAGTACCGGAGAGTAGAGCTGCCCCACCACACCCAGCTGCTTGGGCATTGTACATGAAGAGCTGTATCACTTCAAATAGCATTCAAGTCATTAAGCTAAGTAAATATTTCTTACTGTTTGTACTTCTGTATTCTTTGTTGGTTAAAATTTGTCATTATCATATTTTCATTGTCATTTTATTTTAATTGCAATGACAATTATCTATTTTAATAAAACAAAGATTATATAGTTTAACAGTCTCATTTATTTAATGATATTCACATAATGTGTTGAAAATTGAAAATAGACTTAAAAATAATACATACAGTATTAACAAGTAATTAAAAATATCCTTATTTGAAATGTCTATTTACATTTTAAACCATTTTTCAAGATTTCTCTTTGTATGCACCCATAATACTCTCACACATAAATACACAGAATTTTGCAAGGCTTAATATTATGCATTTTGAATTTTTGACAAGTTTAATTACTATATCATAATGTTGTGTTACATAGATAACTGTACATGTATCTTGAACTTTTAGTATAAATCTAATACTTTTACCAATCTGTCATTTTTTAGCCAATTTTATTCAAAAAATAAGACCATTATAATAAACTTACATCTCCCCTAGATGTATATTACTTCCTCTTGATAAGATTCTACATTAAAAATTATTATTTAAAATAACTTCCTGGGGCTGGAGATTTAGCTCAGTGATTAGAGTGCTTGCCTTGTAAGCACAAGGGCCTGAGTTCGATCCCTGGCACCACAAAAAAAATTAAAAAAAATAAATAAATAAAATAACTTCCTCACATTTACAATTGAGAAATTGAGTCCTAAATAAACTAAAATTCCCTCAGTTCTATACTCGAACCTCCACCATGGACTGTTTCTTCTTCTGTAGAAGATAAGAGTTATGTGCCCCAACTCAACTTTCAGGTTCCGTTAAGGCAGAGTTCTTGGGACGCTGTCTAATTAATTGTTAAGGAAGACTTTCCTCACCCACATTTCCACTTCTCATTAAGGTTTCTGCACACTCTGTTACATTCATTGGATATCTTTCCTCCTCCTGGACCCAAATCCAGACTTTTCCTCTTGACTCCCTCAACACATAGTACATGCCATCCTTAGTGAATTCCAACTGTGACTTGATGAAAGGTTAAAATTAGGGGTGTAGTTACAATATCTTTCTCTCTGTTCTTCTTTATAGAACAAATATAAAGCAAGGAAGAGTAGGGTTGGGGTCTTGTCAAGATTTTTAAATCACGAATTTTTAGTGAAGAGGTTGGAAGCTTTTGATAAATTCATATGTTCCTAGATTGAAGTAGATCTATATTTTTCAGAGAAATTATTATTTCATGGAAATAATATTATATAAATCTTAACCTATGTGGAAAAGTAAAAGGATAAAATTTAACTGCCTATAGCAGGTTGTCAGGAAAAGAGAAATAAAATACTGAAATTTAGATTCTACATTTGGTGAAATTTCACTGTCATAAATTTTGCAAATCCCTAAAATGTCCAAGAGAAAGATATTTTGTCAAATCTTTCCATTATTAGCCAAGGGTAATTTTGATCAAAATATGGAAGGATTTTCAGATTTTTTTAAATTATTAAACTTTGTTAGTGGGCAATTACATTCACAGAAATTTTAATGCAAAGCACAGAGAGTCTGTTATACCCTTACTGCTTCCACCGACACAAGTTTTCTGCACTGGGAACATGCCACACCACAATGGTACTTTTCTAACAGTAGATGAACTTACATTGACATAATATTTTTACCAAATGTCCATGGATTACATTTGCATCTACTTTTATTGTTTGTTGAACCATCTATGAGCTTTTACAAATACAGATTTATCCAAAATTATAGTATCATGCTGAAGAGTATCAATGCCCCCAAATTATTTCTCTATTTCTAGTTTTGAATGCTTATATAGGGGCCATACATATATACATATATATGTATGTATATGTGTGTGTGTGTGTATATATATGGCCACATATATGTAAATGTATGTTTGGCATTATTTTGGATCATCTAGAAATGATTGATTTAGATTAAGAAACATAAAATTACTATTTTATCTTCAAGTATTTCTCTTTTAATTCATTTGATATGAAGTTCTGACTTTCTGATATGCACAATTTTCCCTGTCTACACAGAACATTTTTATTGTTGTATTTCTTTTGTTTTTATTAGTGGTGTATTATTTATACCGAATCTTGAGTTACATTGTGAAATTTTCATATACATCTATATGCTCAATTATGTATATTTCAAACATCTGCATGCCCTCTATTTCCCTCCCTTTTCCACCTTCACTTTGTCTTCTAGTCTCCCTTCAGATTTTAAGTTATCATTTTTCCCCCTAGATTCTACATCTGAGAGAAAACGTGTGATTCGTATCTTTCTGAGTCTGGCTTATTTCACTTATCATGATGCAGAGCTTGTTTTGACATTTCCTGCAAATCGAATCAGTTTTCGAAAAAAAAAAATTCGTTCATTTTTTTATCTGACAATGTTTATTTATCTTTCATTTCTGAAGAAAAATTTCACAGGATATAGAAATCCAAATTGGTATTGTTTTCTTTTAAAACTTTAAATATTTCCCTCAACTCTTTTTTGTAGTCTGCACAATTTCTAGCAAGTTAGATTTTTTTTCTCATCTTTGCTACTCTTTAAGTAAAAAGATTCCTTCCTCCAATTTAAAAAAAAAATATTGGCTGAGTTTGGTGGCACACATGTAATCCCTGCACTCGGGAGACAGAGACAGGAGGATTGTTGTGAATTCAAGGGCGGCCTGAACTATATGCTCAGACCTTTTCTCAAAAAAAAAAAAAAAAAAAAAAAAAGTTTTTTTTTTTTCTTCCTACCTTTAATTTTCTATGGTTTCAGAATGTTGTGGATAGTTTTTGTTTGGCATTTTTTCTGTTTGAATTTCTCTGATCTTCCTGGAGCTATGGCTTCTTGTCTGGCACTGATTTGGGGAACACTCTCACTCATTTATTCAAATATTACTTCTGTTTCTTTCTCTCTTTCTTCCTCTGGTATTCTCCTTATATTCTGTCCTTCACCTATGCTCCTCCATACGTGCTGATTCAACTAACCACAGAGCAAGAATATTCAAAAAAGAAAGAAGTATTGCATCCATATTGGACAGGTACTGACATGTTTCTTGTCATTATTCTCTAAGTAATACCGTATGCCATATATATATAGATATATGAATATGGCATACGGTATTACTTAGAGAATATATTCATATATCCTTATTGAAAAGTAGACATGATTTAAGGTTTAAAAGGTACTGCAACAAATAGTCCTGTGGAATGTTGGGGTAAGGTATGTGGAGAGAAGAAGCACACCATGATTCTGTGACTTAGTTTCATTCTCCTGGTGATCCGTGCCCTTTGGCTGCGAGCCTCCCCGGTGCTTCTCAGTTTTGTTCCCTCACCATCTCAGGTGGGACTGGTTGGCCATAGGGAAATGGAGTTGGTGATTTTTCATCACCCAAGTAGGTCGGGCTCTGATAAAATTCTGATGGGTTAGACTCTGTTAAATACTTTCCTCTGTGGAGGCTCTATTGAAAACAGAATGCTGTGGTATGTTTCAAAATAATTATTTTCTTTTTTGCCTCTGAGCAGCAAGAGGGGAATTGCTGCAAGGACCTGGTCGATCTCCAAGGAATTAAACTAAAAAAAGTGATGAACACACCAATGATTTTTGTCTTCCTGGAGTTTTGAGCTCTTAGATTTGTCTACATCGAGCTTTCAGCAGTGTTTTCATTCCTAATTTTTGTTTTCCTGTTTCAAAGTTAGTTTCCATGTAGATTTATGCTCTTGGCTTTCTGTTCCTGTAAGGTGTAAGTTTCTGCTTGCCTGTTGCTCCAGTTTTGGAAAGAGTAGTTCGCCCTGCTCCTGTCATTTCTCTGACAGATAGAAGGATTGTTGGTTGTTTTCAATTTGTTCAGCTTTTTATCTGGAAGAACAACTCCTAAACTCTTTACATACTACACTCAGAAATCTCAAGGTGGATTTTTTTTTTTTTTTTTCGATGAAAGACAAAATGGTGGTGTCAAAACTCTGTAGGAAGAAGAGATAAGAAAGCCACAAATGCTGAGTATCCCCCAGGACTGCTATTTAGATTTCGCCTAGTCGTTCTTTATGTCACTATATCAAAAGCCCGAGAGGTAGAATCCCAGACAGTAGTCTTGAGAAGTGGGGCGGACAGCAAAGAGACAGCCCATATATGAGTTAGTTGTATTTAAGGGTCATTATGGGAGTCTCTCAGATAGTCATATTTCTCTTCAACTCTGAAACATCTGCAGGGATTTTTACCAGATTGATGTCTTTTTTGGAGGCTTTACTGAGAGTCTTTCAGTAGCACAGTATCAGCTGCTGAACGTACATCATTGTGGCATGTTTCATATGCCAGAGGGCTTATATTGCCAGAGTCCATATTGATCCTCTTTAATTGGTTCACCTTTACAGGTTATTTCACATCTTTGTGGATAACACTGAGTTCCTGTAGGACCAAAAGATTGGTCACAGAATATTTCAATGGATGTTGCAAACTGTCTTCAGAATGCAGCAAAATTGACAATAAGAAGAGTTTATGATTCTGAATGCATTGACAATAGACCCTTAAGATAATTATCTAAAATATGCAGAATGTATTTAGCCTGAATCCAATCTAAAAATTTCCCAACTACTGTCTCAGTCACACTGCATGGTATGACATGTCAAAATGCATTTCCTTTAATAAAAACATGCTCTAGAAGTTCTTCTTCTTCCTCTTCTTCCTCTTCCTCTTCCTCTTCTTCTTCTTTTTCTTCTTCTTCTTGTTCTTCTTCTTGTTGTTGTTCTTCTTCTTCCTCTTCTTCTTCTTCTTTTCTTGTTTTGCTATAGTTAATAAAATTTGAAATTTCCCTTTGGGCTCCATTCTCCCACTTTACTAGGTAAGGTGTAGAATTTTTCACCTTTATTCTGCTGCTATTATCAAGGAGACACTTTTTCTTGTATTTTTAACTCTCAAATTATTTTGTTTAAATAACTATCTATATATTTCAATTACAGACTATAAAACTACTGACCTTTATCTTAAGAATATGCCAGTATTCAATCATATTATTTTATTATTTGCATTGACTATATGCATATCTTATTTTAAAATACAATTACAAAATTATGTATTTTTGCTCATAAAATTTGTTGTCAAATAAATTTATAATAGTTGTTTCTATCTAAACTTATTTAACTTATTTAACTGCTTAATCTGGGAAAAACCAAACATGTTACTTTCCACTGCTCTGAAAAAATCTTGAAATGAT
>PVJO010023574.1:0-25917 GCA_004026905.1 Hystrix cristata | reverse complement strand
GATATTTTAATTTTTAAATTATATATTCCCCTTCTTACTACATGAAAGTTCAACAAAATAGAAAGTGCTAATGTTAGTTATAAGAAGGATAGGTCTAAAATCAAGCATTTAAGACAAAGGGAGGTCACCAAAGTAGATCATCCATACCTCAACCAGATGTTTATTGGATTTAAGGTGATTGACTTATTTTCAATGGGTTTAGAAATGAACAGAAGTAAGGAATACACAAAATGATATATTCTAGGAATATATCATTGGAAGTTATTTTAAAAATTTCTGTCTATCTATCTATCTATCTATCTATCTATCTATCTATCTATCTACCTACCTACCTGCCTACCTATCTAGCTGCCTTTCATCTATCTGTTTAAAGGCAAGGGGTAAATAGGGATGCTAGAATTTTTTTGGCATGAGTGTATGACTTTATTGCTCATTTTTTTTGCACAGCTGAGTCCTGAACACATTTTTAGAATACACCGAGTGTCAATGAGGTTGCTAACCTGTATGACCCTAAGGCATAGTTACAGAATTCTCTGAGGTTTCCGCTTCTTGTTCAGGCTTTAAACTGCCTGTTGGGGTCGGAGATGTAGCTCAAGTGGTAGAGCGCTAGCCTAGCAAGCACAAGGCCCTGAGTTTGATCCCCAGCACCAAAAAACAAAAACAGAAACTGCCTGTTGTTAACCTCAATGGAGTCATGCTAGAGAGTCATTTTTGATTTTGAGCCCTTAATATTTCAGATTTACCTAAAGATTGCAAAGGGGGTTGAATAGTGTCCCTGAGATTATATTATTATTATTATTATTGTTTTTTTGAGACTGGGTCTCACTATGCAGTCCAGGCTGGCCTCCAACTCACAGCAGTCCTCCTGCCTCAGCTTCCCAAGTGCTGGGATTACAGGCGTGCACCACTATGCTTGGCTTGTAACATTATTTTAAAACAAGGCCTTTACAGATATAATTCATTAAGATGAGGCAATACTGTACAGGAGGACTGGTGTCCTTGTCAGAAGAGGAGAGGACACTGGGACACATAGGGAGACCGGAGGGACCCAGCCACACACCCAGAGATGCTGAGAATGTTGGCAGCACAAGAAGAGACAGGAAGGGGTTTCCCTGCGCGTTCAGGGGGAGCCTGGCCCTGCCGACACTCGTTCTGGACTCCCGGCCTCCAGAACGGAGAGAGAATGTATTTCTGTTGTCTTAAACCTCCCAGCATGTGGCACTTGGCATGGCAAGCCTGGGGAATATAATATAGATCCCACATCAGACGAAGTGTGAGTCCCTTACCCCGAGGCTGGACTGGGGTAGAAACGATATGGGAAGAGGGCACAGGACGAGGCTCCTGGGGACAACCACTAGTCTCAATTTTTATTCTTTCTTTCTTCCCTCCTTTCTTTCTTTCTTTCTTTCTTTCTTTCTTTCTTTCTTTCTTTCTTTCTTTCTTTCTTTTTCTTTCTTTCTTTCGTTCTTTCGTTCTTTCTTTCGTTCTTTCTTTCGTTCTTTCTTTCTTTCTTTCTTTTCCTTCCTTCCTTCCTTCCTTCCTTCTTCCTTCCTTCCTTCCTCTCTCTCTCTGTCTCTTTTTCTCTTTATTCATACTATTCTCAATTTTAAGGTTACTCCTATCTGAATATTGCCATTTTCTTTGGGAAGAAAATTTTTCAAAATGTATCAAAGTTTGAAAGTGGTTTAACATCAGCACTGAGGATTGAACCTAGGAAGCACTGAACAATTTTATTTTTTTTTTACTTTTTTGTTTTGAAATAGTCTAGCTAAATTGCCCAGGCTGACCTTGAACTTGAGATCCTATTGCCTCAGCTTCCTCAGCAACTAGTATTAAAGGGCATGTGCCACCAAACCTGACAAAGGGCAGCTTAATGATTTTTTTCTTTTGTAGTACTGGGGATTGAACCCTTTACATTGAGTGGCATCCTCAGCCATTGATTTATTTATGTATGTATTTATTTAGAAATTTTTGAAGCAGAAGCTTACTAAGTCACTAAGTAAGGGCTGGGCTCAAGCTTGCAGTCACCCTACCTCGGCATCCCAGAATGTTGAGATTACAGGCGTGCACCACCAGGGCAGCTGAGAAACCAGGTTTTACATTTACCGTGTGCTTGGAGTGCGACAGCAACACTGGTACGAAAGGTGAATTGGGTGTCTACTGCTTGCCTTCTGCCATTGGCAGAGGTGGTACACACTCTGCAAGCTTTGGCCTTGCCCCCTTCTCTGTCCTTTTTTTTTTTTTCTGTCGAGACAAAAATACTCTTGCACAAAGCAATTATGTGGTGCTCTCCAACCATACAAAGATAAAATAAATTAAAATGGAGGAAAATCTCCCAAACTCCCTATTTAATGATTTTTTTTTATTAGAAACACAACCCTGATGATAAGCAAAGAACCTGAGATGATTTGTAGTACTTATGAAAGGGCACCCCACGAGCTAAACAAGCATGCTCCAAATGGCTAATTGCTAAGTGAAACCAAAATGGAAGCCCTTGTGTTGCTCCTGGAACCTTCTCTGGACATCTTTGTTCCATACCGTACAGCTACATGATTTACCACCTCCACACATTGTCAGTTAAATCCTTCTGCAGAGCAACACCAATTCCTAAGGCAGGGGAAGGCAAGGATCTAGGGGACCTGTGGTGGTCCCCACTTCTGACTGCCATAGAACGTGCTTTCTGAAAAATTCTTGAAGCCATTTCACCTACGCACTGTTTCTCCTCTGGTGATATTTTAGGGGGTTAAGTACAAATATTTTGGGGACTGGAGACTCCTGTTGCTTGGAAAATACCTCCTAGGTCTCTCCGATGTTTCCCAAAACTGAATGGGCTGAGCTGGAGGTCCCTGATCCTTTTTAACCCAAGTGTTTGGGGACACCATGTCTGGGCCACCCTACTATATTGGATTTGTCTACTGTTACATATTTGAAATGTACCTCCAGAGTCTCAGCCATTTAGAGGTGGGATTTGGAAGGTGATTGGATCATGGGGTGCTATACTCATCCATGAGTTCAACTGATGGCTCCTTGGCTGAATGTGCTGGGAGAAGGTGGGGCCTGTTTGGAGGTAGGTTGCTGTGGGTGTAACCTGAGTACATTCTTGCCCCCAGCTCCTCCTTTCTCTCTCTGCTCCCTGGTCACAATGCAGTGAGCATCCTTCCTCTGTCAGGCCTTTCCATCGTGCTGTTTCTGCCTTGAAGCCAGCTGACCATGGACCCTCTGAACCATAAGCCAAAACAAACCTCTCCTCCTGTAGGTGGCACCCTATATACCTAGGGACCCATCCTTGGGTCCCAGACCCTCAGATGATAGGTGAGAGGCCAGGAGTACCTAGCTTACAGAGAAGAAGCATGAACACCACGCTAGGGACACAATGGCTAAAGTTGGGCAGTAGTGAGAGACAATCAGTGCCCACTGACACACTCTTGCATGTGTCAGGAACACATGGCGGGGCTGGGAACAGATCAGAAGCCTTGGTCCTAATGAATTGTGCCTGATCATGCAAAATAAGCCTCTTTACTTGGGTGCAGTGCTGGCTGGGACCATTTCGTTATGCTGTAGGAATGCCAGCTAGATGTCACCTGGCTGATGGCAGAGAGAGAGATGCCCCTCTGGGAAGAAGGCAGATGGCCTCTGCAGACACCACCTTCCCAGAATCAGAGCTGATACCCAGGGACCTGGTGTGATCAAGTGTGCAGGCCTCATGCATGGCCAGTACTCGTGCTTTTAAATCGCCTATTAAGAGCACTGAGCCTTTCTTTCAGGCCAGCCAGGTGCGATGACATCATGGGGCTCCCATTCCAAAGTTGTAGCCCCTCAGCCCCAGTGTTTCTATTTCTCCCCGGAAGGTGAGGGCTCTTGATCCCTCACTTACCATCTGAGTATCTGTGCCAAGCTCACTGGCGCGTGGGCAGGATACCTGGATACTGCAGTGGTGGGCAAAGCTGGGATGGCAGAGTGGCCTGGACATGGCGTCCCCAAATACCATGAGGATGTCATTGCAAGAGGCATCGTTATGTAGACCAGGGACTCACCGGGGCCCCCATTTTCCAGTGTGTAGAGAAACGTGGGAAGTCCCTGACAAGCAGGTGTGACCTGCAGCATGCTGGCCGAGTGGAAATTCCTCATCACCCCCTTTGCCACCTATGCCTCCAACTGTGGAGTCCAGGAGACAGAATCCCTCGAAAAAGCAGGAGTTCTGTCCGCTCCCTTTTCTGCTGGTTTCTGGACAGCAAGGATCACCAGCATGCCAGGCTGCCTGGGGCCTGGTGGCCTACAGTCCCTTGCCTGCTCCCTCTGTCTGTGGCGCTGTCCTGGGCAGATCCTAAAACACTGACATCGCAGGAAAAAACGATGCTTGGAAGGGGGGCAGGGGGACAAGGACAACCCTGTGTGACTGGTTCTGCCTCTTTCCACGGGGTGAAAAGGTGCAATTTATAATTTCTCTGTCCACTGTCAAAAGTGGAATGTCAGTGGACCTGGAGGCGTTACAGGATTGTATAAATCTGTCACACCTCCAGAAATCGCAGTGTTCTGTCCAGCCATGACAGGGCGAGATGCAAGGGAAGGGCTGTCATTGGCCTTTATGACTGGATGCTTTAAGGACATCCCCAGGCCCCCACTGCTGCCCCCACGACCCTAAAGTCCTGCTGCCGTAGCTCACCCACATTTTCTGTTTCTGGGATTTCTTCTACTTTTGTATCACTCCCATTAAATAGCTTTAGAGGGCAGCGATGGGAAAAGCCCAAGAAGGCTGAGTTAGCGCAGGCCCAGTGAACGGTGTGATGATGAGAAAGCCAGGCGCACCTACATTATCTTCCTCCTTGAATTCCTGACCTGAAAGCTGTCCCCAATTGTGACCTTCATTCATTTAAAGAGTATATATTGAGTAATGACACGAGTTAGAGAGCTGAGAAAAAAATACATAACAGCATTATTTCAGTAAGCGCTAACAGCATTTTAAAAGAAAAGAAAAAATTGAAGCAAATATCCTAACACTCATTCCAGGCCAGACTTGTGCAACTCCGGGCTAGCGTGGGCTTTGTGTGAAATCCCTTTGCTCATTTTGGGATGTCTTCTCCACCTTGGTGCTGACAGATGGGGAGGTAACATTGCCATCTGTCTTTATTTTTCTAACCCCTTCACAGGACATTGCAAAGTGGGCACTGCAGGGACATCTCCCACTGCCAGCTCTGTTCTTACCCCCAAATGCTTGCCACTTCTCTGCCCAGATGCCCCACAGGGCAGAGCCTGGCACAGGTTGCTGGCCAATGGCTGCCTGCTCTTCGGCTCTTTGGCAAAGGGAAGCAGGACCAGGCTGGAGGGGCCTCCGGGTGATAGCCGTGCTGGGACAGGACAGGGCTGTCAGAGTCACAGCTTCTGTGTGCAGGTGCTCTTTGCTCAGCGCAGCACATTTGCTCTCTGTCCCCGCAGGGGAACCTGAGCTGGGGCCACAGGACATGGGCTGACCTGACACAGGCCTGTTGTCTTGTGTTGGGGGCTTAGTGTTTTCCTTCTATGAGCTCCTGAGGCCAGGGACTGTGTGTGGCCTCTTTGCATTTGAACCCCAGACTGTCCCATTGCAAAGACAGCTGGGAAGGCCAGTGTGGACCCTAGAGAGTTTATGGGGTACAGTCAGAGGACCTGGCCTGGCTCCTAGCTTGGCTATTTATTGGCAGTGTAAGCAGGTGCTCCAACCTCAAGAACCTCAGTTTCCTCATCTGTAAAATGCAGACATTCAGCCTTGCCGCCTAGGGCCACTATGGGGATGATGTGGTGGAGAGAGGCTTAGCTCCTGGCTCCTGCCAGGCCTTGGAAGGGTTGCTCTTTCCTAGAAGTCCCGGGTAACTCACCCCAGGGGTCACCTGGCTTGGAGTTCTAGGCAGAAGAATGAATCAGTCTGGGAGGTTGAGGTGGGGTCTGGCCCACTGATCTCCCTGGATTATGAAATGGTGTCCTCATGTCACCAGTCATGTCTACACTGCCCTCATCAGCAGAACTGTATGAAGGTATCTGAGACAACAGACAACCGCATGTGCTAGATCTGAGTGCTTGGGAAGCTGGTGAATGAGGTCGAGCAGTCCGGCGCCCTGGGGTGGCTCTGCATTAACCAACCCCTGGTATCCAGCAAGTCACGCGAGCCCTCTCTGTCCTGCTTTTCTGCTTTCCAAAGTAGTAGATGAATGGCCACTGTGGAGTTGCTAACCTGTCTCACCTTTTATTTATTAATTTCTTTTCTGGCCACAGTCACAAACCAGATGGGATTCACACATGCAGTATATGCAGATTTTGATGACCGTCCCCAAATGTTGAGGGGTAGCTAAGGCGTCAATATTTTGAAGTCACGATCGATACCAGTGGTTTAGCAATACTATTTTCTCACTAGGGCTGTGGGCATAAGCAGGATTGGCTGTGAGTTATGCGTAGTTTCTTTGCAAATGCTGTGAGTCTATGTTGTCTCTTTCCCACGAGGAGATGTATCAGAATAGGAGTGAGACAGTGTTCTTATGGGGTAGCTGGGATTCTGCTTTGTTTTACTTAAAAAGTCCTAGATTTTTAGTCTTGGATCTTGGTTAGGAGCAGCATATTTTTTTGTGATATAACTGACAGCTGATCCTGATATATCTACTTGTTGTGATGTCAGAATTGAGAATGAATGGACTGAATACAGTATTTTCAGTGTCGTGGGTTTTTTTTTTTCCTTCATTTTCCAGATCTAGGGCTTGCTTAAAATAAAGATATCTATTCAACAGCAGGCTATGAGAATGGAGTGGAGCTGATGCAGAGGGGGGCAGAGAAGAGGGGAAAATTCAGAGCTAAAGAATATTGAAAATCTTCCTCTGTGACTCACCCATTGCAGACATCGTTTCCAATCATGGAGTATATGACGATGGCTGGCTGGTCCAACAGTTGGTTCCTAGACAAGCTGAGAGGTCACAGATAGAATCTGAACATCAAGCTTTGGAAAACTAGTTTTACAATCAGAAACGCAGCCTGATCTGGAAGAAAAGTCTTTCTGTAACCACTCTCCTGGAAAACATTCTCTGTTTTTCTTGCATTCCAGTATAGCTAACCACCATTCCTATTCCCTTCCTCTTCTCTATAATCTCTAATTTACTTTCCCATTAGGGAAATGCCACGTAAATACACAAACCTGAAAAGAAGGGATTGAAATGCCAGGTAAATAGGCACACTGCCATCTTCTTAGCTCCGTTCACAGCCTTTATTATCAATAATAAGCACAGGTGAGTTACCTGGGTTACTCCAGTCCAGAGTCATGGCACATCTGGACAGCTGTGAACCCACAGTCAACTCCTTAGACAAGGCCTTCCTGAGGACCTTTATTCAGGGCACCCCTGAATTCAGCCTCACTTCTGAATTTTTTTCAGTTTTTATTTTTTATTAGTACATGTTTGAATTATGAAATGATTACATTCCTTATGCAGAGTTGGTACATGTACATAACACACCTAATTTGCTTTTAAATCCTCTTTCCTCCATCTCTCAGTCCCCTTCTCAATCTATCTCCTTACTTCCTATTTTCTATATCTTATTTTGCTCTTTATTTTATTTTATTTTTTTTTGTTTTTTTTTTTTTGCTCTTTATTTGTATTTGGTATCTTATGTACGAGAAACCGTGTGGTATTTAAGCTTGTGTATCTGATTTATTTCACTTAACATATGGTCCCAAGGTGCTTTCATTTTCGCATTTTAAATCCAAAATATATACAAAAATGTTTCCTTATACATAAAGCTGGAGTATGACATGATCCTTTTGTTTTTTTCAGTTACTTCTGTCAAACCTAAGCTTTATTCAGCTCATATGTATTTTTATTCTTTGAGGGCACCCACAAAAATGAATCACTTTCTAAGCTTGCAGATCCGGGCAGTGATACCTCTGGGTTTGCATAGTGCTTAACAAGCTATCCATGCACAGTAGAATTGATCACAGGGAGCAACGATGCTTCACCCCTTTTTCAAAATAAGAAACCAAATTTAAGGACAATCCTTTGACCTACTGTCCACGTACCTTTCTATAAACTTCTTCAGGTTTCGGGAAGATGCACCTGAATAATTAAGATTAAGAAAATTAAGTTAGCAAGTTCAATTTGACACTGGCAATGTGAAGGTCTGAATTCATGGGAGAAGCATTCTCGCACAATCTGAGGCATCCGGGCCATCGTGTTGATGGAAATAATTTGCTTCTGATGAATTTCTGCAGTGTTTTATCCTGGAACTTGAGGGGTTTTCTGTTTACGTGGCATTACCCTGAAAACCCAAAGCCCTTCAGATTCATGGGTCTCAAGACGTTTCTCAGCCATGAACAAGTAAACCTGTTAGTTGATGTGAGAAAAAGGTATATCTCTGTCACCAAAGAGATAAATTTCCCAAAGCATTAAGGAATGAGTTGAAGGATCGAAGGGACAGTGGAACAGATTCTTTGAGAACTACACGTCTCCTCGGAGAACTCCTTTCACCCCCTCTTCCTGTGGCCGCTGCTCCTGGCTTCTTCCGGCTGTCTGGCTGGTGTGAGGGTCAGTTGTAGAGCTGGGAAGTTTCACCTCCTGAAATGGGATGAATGGCCACCCTTTCCTATCCCTGATGTCACCTTGTTATGGTTTAGACCTAGATGTGCCCCCCCAACACCTCGTGTGCTCCTAGGTGGGGTTTCTGGGGGTGACTGGATCATGAGGTGCTAGACTCATTGATGGATTAGTCCACAGATGAGTTCATGGCTAAATACATTGTTGGGCTGTGAGGCCTGGTTGGTAGATGTGCGTCACTATGGGCGTGGCCTGGGGGCGGTAATTTCCCTCTCCTGCTCCTCTCTTCTGTCTCTGTTTCCTGTCCACTCTGTTTTGAGCAACTCACTTCCTACAGCTCTATACCAGTAATACAGATCTCATATATATAAATAATATTTCATGAATATTTTATTCCACATACTATTAAATATCTATTAGCTCACTTAAATTTTAGTACTGCCATCAGGCAGGCACCATAGTATTCCCATTTCATAGATAAGGAAACTGAGGCTCATTTAAGGGACCTGTTCAAAGCCATACAATCGCTAATGTGGAGAACTGCAATTCACAGTAGGCCCTTATGTCTGCATTGCTGAATTCCTGCTCCTGGTGGGACACTGCTCCTCATCTAGGAAGAGGGAACCCAAGAAGGTGCATTGCCTTTGTCCCCGGAGGGTGCTCTTCCAGTTAGAAGTGAGCAGTCTTTCGGTAGGTGGTGCAACTCAATGGGTGGGAGTTGAACAAGCAACATCCACTTGTCCTTTTCCACAGAAAGATCCTCCAGTAACCTCCGGTCTCGAAAGTGTGGAGCCCATGAATATGTCTCGGAGGGCAGTCATGGCCTGGATGGGCACACTGGCCCTTGTCCCCTTGAAGCTGTGTGACCATTGGCAATGGCCTCTTTGTTGCATAGAATAAGTTGCAAGTCATATAGGCAGCACTGATGTTCTCTCGAGAGAATCAGGAATATTAGCACAGTAAGCACCTTCAGGTTGGTATGTTACCGTCACCACCATCCATCTCCGGAACTTCCCCATCATCCCAAATTGATACTCTGTGGTCATTCTTCTGGCTGATAGGTCCTGATAGACATTGTTCTGCTTTCCATCTCCATTATTTAACTGTTCTGGGTAGGTCCTGCAATATTTGTCCTTTTGTATCTGGCTTATTTCACTTAACATAATGTCCCCAAGATTTATCCAGGTTGTAGCACATATAGGAATTTCTTTCCTTTTTAAGGTGGTATAATATTCCATTGTATACACATACCACATTTTGTTCATCCATTCATCTGGTGATAGGTGCTTGAATCGTTTCCATCTTTTGGTTAAAGTAAGTAATGCTGCTGTGAACATTGGTGTGCCTATATCAGTTCAAGTTTCTGCTTTCAATTCTTTTGGGTAGACACCTATTTGGAAGTAATTGTTCACATGGGAGTTTTTTTCATTTACTTTTTTTTTTGGAGGGGGAGGAACTTCCATACTGTCTTCATCTTCTTTTTGTAGTGAGCCAAGGCGTTATTAAAAATGCACGCAGCTACACAAATCAAAGGTAGTCAGTCTGTCTCCACATGCATGAATTCCTTCTCCCACCCTATTCGTATGTGAGTGCCGGCCACATGCCTGCCACACGGGAGCGAAGTGACAGACAGCCGGGCCCAGCCACTCTGCTCAAGAGCTCTATCTTTAGGGGTAGATATATAATTGATGCTGGGAAAAATACTGAAAAGTCAGAGCAAGGCTTGAAAAGAGGGGACGCTTGTGAAGGAGGCCTGTTGTCTTTGCTCAGGAGGGTTCCTGATTTTATAGCACTGCATCCCAAGTGTTTTGGTCGTGTCCCAAGTGTTGCTCCTATTGTCCTCTGGCGGAAGAGGACAGCAGCCCCACACGTGCGGGTCCCCACAGTGGCTCACTCATCCACGGGGCTTCCTTTTGCATCCGCCCCACAGCTCCCGGCTTCCCATTTGCAGCAGGATAATAAATCTGGAGGTGTTTATTCTCACTCTTTGATTGTTTTCTTAATGAGAAATGAAAACTAATGAAGTCTCGAGCCAGGAGTGGGAAGAAGTGATAGGACCAGGTCGGGCCAATGATTTTCCTCATTATCCAGGGTACAGGTGGGAATTTGAGGTGCAGAGCACCCGCAGAGCACAAGGAACACAGCGACGGGCCCCTGTCGAGGCTTCTGCGTGGGCAGCTCCTCTCCGTGTCTAACACCACTTCTGTACTTTTGCTGCTACGCACAAGGGCAGCAGGCTCAGAGCCATTAATTGTGGTGGATCTGAATAAAAAAGCAATCACAGAGCTACCCAAAAAGCAAGAAATCACTGATTCTTCTTTACACGGTACCTCCTTTGTCTGGTCGCTGTCCACACTACAAGTACAGGATGCTCTTTGCTCCAGATTTCTTGTATCTTTTGGCACTTCTGTTTCCTCTTGGAAACCTCAGTTTTATGAGATTATCTAATTAGCTTGTCACTCCCCTGCCACTTTCTCCTATTTCCTTTTCTGTTGCTCTGCCACCCTTCGGTTCTGTCTCCCTCCCTCCCTGTCTCTGCCGTCCTCTTCTCCTGTGTGTGGTCCTCTCCCCAGCTGCCCCTCGCTGCTGCTGCCCATTCAAAGATGGCAGCAGCTGGAACCAGAGAGTGTGAGCAGGGAGGAAGGCGGCCTCCCTGTCCATGGGATGCAGCAAAGCAGGGCGGGCGATTTAAGAACCTGCAAGCTTTTACTCTGGCCTTTACAGCTATAGTTCAGAGAAATGGAAAAAGTTTGACCTTGGAATAGAGGCATGTAGGATATTCGTCAACATGGGACAGTGGGGGACCTACCTGTCCCCAGTTAGAGGAAGACAAGACTCCGCGCAGGCTTTTGGAGCCTGGATTCTGGCTCAGTGAGTCTCTTGTAAGTAGGGCGTACAGTGCATAGGTGCGGAAGTCTTTACCTCGTTCAGCACCGGTCAGCTCTCCCCAAATGAACTTCAGCTCTCGTATCCACCTCGGGCCGGCTGACCACACCAGCGAGCACTTCACACACAGTCTGTGCATTTGTATCAACTGGCAAGACGGTTCTAACGGTCTTTCCAATGAGCTTGTCACTTACATATGTGGTTCCGAATAGGCACTAGGTCTCGAATTCTTCATGGAAAGACAGAATATTTACAAGGCGTGTTAAAAAAGAGCAAATGTTTAAATTAAAAAATTATTACGGTAAAAGATGCATTGTTGTTAATTCCCCTCAACACATCCTCCCTCACCATCAGCACACTCGTCCTATTGGTTTTTGTCACTTTCTGAAGCAGTTCTGGAAGTTCTCTTTCGTGAGCGTCTTTTCAAGACTGCCTTGATGTCCTGAATTGATTAAAAATGTGCACATCAATTTCTGTCAAATTAAAACATGACGGTGTGTCCTTATCCGCTCTATTCACCAGATCTGGCACCATGCGACTTCCGGCTCTTCCCCAGATTCAAAGTGACTATGAAATGTGAACATTTTAAATCAATCCAGGACACTGAGCTGGCCGGAGCAGTATAACTAAAGACATTCGGGAAAGAGGAGTCCAGAGCTGCTTCAGAAAGTGGCAAGAATGATGGGATGAGTGTGTTCAAAGTCAGGGGAGAGTATTTTGAGGAGGATTAATGGTAAAGTGTCTTTTACCGTAATTTATTTTTAAAGTTTAAGCATTCACTGTATATTTCTATCACACCTTGTAAATATGCCTTCATCAATTAGGCAATTCATTAACTTGGCCATATTTATTCAGTACTATGGATCAGGCATTGTAGTAGTTGCTGGGGACATATTGGGAAGTAGAAATCCTTGTCTCTAGGAGGCTTCCAGTTACTAAACAAGTAATGAGATCGCAGTGTTAGGGTTCAGTGAGGCACTGAAGAAATAGCGTTGGGTCCTGAAATAATTACTGGCATTTCCCTTCCTAATGTCTTGTTAATTAATTTCCACTGAATTACCTGATGCATTTTACACACGGCTCGGAGACAGATCTCTAAAATTTAATGCCAAAGCTGTTGTGACTACGTGTATAGGACAAGGCAGACCCAGGTTTTGTGAATTCTGGAGATGACACAATTCGAGAGAATTCTTTTAAAGGAAGAGAACATAAAATACCCAGAACAGGTCTTGACATTAGATGAAGCCAGAGTCAAAGAGATGAAGTTAGCACCAATCATGGTAAAATATCTTACGTTTGCAAATTTTATAAATAGGCCTGCTTGGCAGGCAAGTGAGGGCCCTCAAGCTTCAAAACTCTGCCTCTTAGCACAAGTCCTGTAGCAAATTCCATTGAGAAACCAGATTTCACAAGCACCAGCCCTGGGAACAGGGAACCCATTTTACAGATGCGGCTCACAGAATAAAAGAGACTTGGCTGAAGTTAGTGAGTGGTGTCTCAGCTAGCGATTCAGTTCAGAGGGCAATTTAATAACTGTAATGTCTATTAGTAATCGATAGTAATGATTGAAAATAGATTATGCTCATAATTCCAGCACTCTGAGAGGCTGAGGCAGGAGGATGGAAAGTTCAAGTCCAGCCTGGGCTATTTAGCAGGGACCTAGTGAGACCGTGTCTCGAAAATAAAAGAATACAAAAGGTCTGGGGGCGTAGCCTCATTTGAAACCCTAGCACTGAAAAAAAAAAAAGATTATGAACATTTGTGAATTACTTAGTTTTTATAGGAAAATCTGTGTCAGGGACTGTGAAGTGCATTTTAGTTTATTGACCACAAATACACGCAAGCAAAGCAGGAAGTGGCCTGCAGCAAGGTGAAGTCATGGTTTACCCGATTCAGAAAAGAGCCCTGGTGAGCCCTTCTGGATCGGTGCCCTTCGGAAAGGAGATCGGTGTCGTCATTGTCTCATTTCCCAGTGGAGGTCGGAAATCTGAGACTTTAGGTGACATCTCTCACTTTCTAGGTGTTGACAACTATCTAAGAAATGCTTTGCATGTGGAGCAAAACAGAGCCGTGGGTCATGTTTGTGCTTAACCTACTTGTGCCCTCCCAACCAGGGGGTGATACAAAAATCAGTTTATTCCAAATAAGGTAAAAAATCTCCCCTCCCCCCATTTGGGGGGGTGCCGGGGATCGAACTCAGGGCCTTGAGCTTGCTAGGCAAGCACTCTAACCACTGAGCTAAATCCCCAACTCTCCCCCCAGTTTTTGTTTGCAGATTATAACAGAGGGTTCTAGTTACTTCAAAGTTTAAGATTAAAACAGCGGCATATTACTGCTTATATCTAGATGTCCCCCCAAAGCCTCATATGTTCATAGGTGGAGCTTTTGGGAAGTGGCTGCTGGATCATGGGTATGTGATGCAGGATTATGGGTGTGTGATACTGGATTAGTTTGCTGATGGGTTCATAGCTGGGTGTGAAGTTGGGTGGTGAAGCCTGGTGGGAAGAGGTGGATCACTGTGGATGTGGCCCGGAGGGTCTATCTCCCTCCTCCTCCCTTGGTCCCTTGCTGCCTCCTGCCTGCCCTGCCCCGAGTTTCCCCGCTGTGATGCCCCTCTGCCATGCCACTGTGACATGGAACCTGTCAGCTATGGACTGAAATCACTACAAAGTGTGAGTCAAAATAAACCTTTAAATTGTGGGTGTGTGGGCTGGGGATTTAGCTCAGCGATTAGAGTGCTTGCCTTGTAAGTACAAGGCCCTGAGTTCGATCCCCAGCACCAAAAACAACAACAACAACAACAACAAAAATTGTGGGTGTGTGGTATTGTTTCAGCAATGAGAAAGTAACTAAGACACAGTACTTTACAGTTTGTGTTTGATTTCCTAGTGAAAAGCAATATACATGGGTGATTAATTCTGTGACTCCTTTCTTTTCTGCTCTCCCTTTTTTCATTTTCTTCTCTTTATAACAAGATGGTTCATGTTTTCTTGTGTTTTTTGATTATTTCACGTGCATATGAAAATAAATTCCTTAAATGTCGGGATTTTTTCCTGAAGCACTAAGAAGTACAGGATGAGTGTACATCAAATGGCTTCATTTGGCATTGGTTTAGGAAGGAAGCTGTGTTTTATCTTGTGAACAATTCTCTTTTGCTGCCCCTGGATGGCTTTGTGTTTTCCTGGTTCTGCTCATAACTCTTTGATCAAAGACTATTCTTTGATCCTTTCATTAATGACCATTCATTAACTCTCCTTCATGTCTCCTTCATATCAGCCCCAAAGGTCCCAGCTTTCCATTCTGAATATTATTCCTGGCCCAAACCATACATCTCTTCTGATTTCAGCTGTGGTCTGTGTGGTGGGTTTATTGTGGTCAACTTGCGCCAGAACACCCAGCTGGACTGAGTTGGTGTGATTCTGGGTGTAGAGGATCCACCTGAGGCTTGTTGCTGATGTAACATAAAGCACAACCGGAGTAGAAGCTAGTGGGCGGGCTGTTTCCTGGAAGAGGTTCTGCTGCGGCTGGTTCTCCCGAAGGGAGCTCAACTGTTCTCGTCGAGGAAGGAGCTCGGGGCCTTGCTGTTGTCCAGGACGGCTGCTGTTGCTTCAGGGGAGCTCTGGTCTTCATTTCTGCTGTGGGCATCATGTCCTGGTTCCAGTAAAGATTTCTTCAGCCGTCATCTGCAGACACGGACGTACATGGGACAGTGCTGTGGGCTCCCAGCCCTCGATTGGATCTTTTGGGTCTCCAGTGCCTAGATGGACATTCGGCACTTCCTGCATTTGGTTTGTGGGTGAATATCATACCTTATACATGTCCTGTATTAAATCTGCTCTCTTACAAACCATTGACTGTAAAAAGTAACTAAGGCAGTCTGCATGCTCCTGATTTCCAATCATGAGAGCGTTCGAGGGCAAGAAACTAGCGCTTACCTAGTTTCTTGAGGTAAGAGCTTAGGTTATGGATTTAAGACCTTTGTTTCCTATTTTATGATAAGAATTTTAATGGTAAAAATTTCTCTTGAAAGGTAACGTTAACTGCATCCCACTAAGTTTGATATATTGCTTTTTTATCTTCATTTTCGTCCAGTTAAAATATTTCTAAGTTTTTTCTTTTGGACTCAGTTATTTATAAAATATTGCTTACATTGAAAATAATTGAAGATTTTCTAAATGTTTTATAATTGAGGTCTAATTTAATTCCACTGTAGTGACTGAAGATAATTGGTATAACTCCAGCCCTTTTAAACTTGTTAAGGTTTACATTAGGGCCCGGAAGACATTGTGTATTGGGGAATGACCCATGTGTGTTGGAAGACAATGATTCTGTTCTGAGAAGTGATGTTTCTGTAAATGAAAATGTGGCCCACGTGGCCTATAGTTCCACGTTTTACTGATCATCTGTTTCCTGGTTCTGTAGATTACTAACGGAAGAGTGTTGAGGTCTCCAACTGTAATGGTGGTTGCTTCTTCCTCCCGTATTTTGAAGCTCTGTTGTAAGGTATGTACACATTTAGTTTTGTTATGCAGCAAGTCCCTGACTTACAAACAAGTTCCACTGGCTGAGAATGTTCATAAGTTGGGCTCTTTTGTTAAGTCTGATAAGGTGAGTCTGATATACTTTTAACACGAAGATTTGATGTAAAACATAAAAACTGCTCCCCCCAAAATACAGTCAGCCCGTGACTGTATTGTACTACTGTACACTATCGCACTGTACAGTAAGCACACAGCAGCACAATTGTGACAGTGTCTGGCAGACACGTGAGATACTTCCATGATTTGCTCGCATTAATGAATGTTCATAATTTGAAGTCTGTATTTGTGCAAGTTTGCAACTGGAATGTTCTGAAGTCGGAGACTTACTGTAATCTCTTGGTGTATTAATTCTTTTACTGTTTATGTAATATCCCTCTTGGTTACTGGTAATTTGCTTTGCTTTGAAGACTAGTTTGTCCGACATTAATATAGTCACGATAGCTTATTTTGACTAGTATTGGCTTGGTGTATCTTTCTCCATCATTTAAGTCACACGCATCATTATATTTAAAGCAAGTTTCTTATAGAGAGCATCAAGTTCCCTTTCTTTTTTCTTTCTCTCTCTTTCTCTCTCTCTTTCTTTCTCTCTTTCTTTCTTTGTCCTTTCTTCCTTCCCTCCCTCCCTCCTTTTCTTTCCTTTCTTCTTTCTGGGGATTGAACTCAAGGCCTTGTGCGTGCTAAGCATGCATTCTGCCACTGAACTACTACAGCCCCGAGCTTGGTCATTACTTTTCAATTCATTCTGATTGTCTTCTAATTGATATATTTAGAGCATTTGCATTGAACGCTGTTACTGATATGTTTGAACTTAGGTCTATCCTTTCATTATTTGTTTTATGTTTCCTGTTTTATTCCTCTTATTCCTTTTTCTACCTTCTTTTTTTTTTTGGTGGTGCCGGGGATCGAACTCAGGGCCTTGTGCTTGCAAGGCAAGCACTCTAATCACTGAGCTAAATCCCCAGCCCCCCTTTTTCTACCTTCTTTTAGTTTATTTAAAATACTTGGAGTATTCTGTTTTAACTTACCTATTGTATTTTTTCATTATGTCTTTGCATTTTATAACTGCTGCATTAAAGCTTTTTATAAGATGGTTCCCATAACTGTACTGTTTAGTTTTGACATCTGTTATTCACTTTCCTCATGTGATTGGAGATTTTTCTGGTTCATTGTATGGTGAGTAACTTTGGATTTCATCCTGGCTATTTTGGATATTATGTTAGAAGACACTGAATCTTGTTGAAATACTATGGGTGACGTGAATCTTTTTGCATTTGTAGGAAAGCAACCCTGTTAGGTTCAGGGGCAAGTTCTAACAAGCCTCACGTGAGGTTGTGATTTTAACATCAGTTCCATCTGCAAAGCCTGTTTGTCTGATGGGTATGAAACTGAGTGGCCATCCCAGGACCAGGGCAGTGGATGACATTTAAATTTAGATCAATGCATGTGCCAATTGGGGTGAGCCCAGGAATTCATAAACAACTTTATAGAGGTGCTGCCCAAATATCCTCCTCCTCCTCCATTATCTCCCTGGTTTTTTGGGTTCCCTGGGCTCCCCTCTTTGAGCTCACAGTCAGAAACTACCCTCCTCACCTTGCTCTTCCTACAACATCACTCCTGGTGGGAGTAATGGGAAGACCACCAAGAACAGAGGCATGTGGTGGGGGGAGGAGGGTTTGTCCCATTTTCCTGAGGCCACAGCCCCCCCCCCAGCCAGAGAGCCAGACCGCCACTTCAGAGTGGCAGGATTCTCCAAGTCTCTGCTGTGGCTGCTGCCACTAACCATGAGACCTGTCCCTCGTCTACAGGGTCATCGGAGATTTCTCCTGAAGCCATTTCTCACTGTGCTCTGCCCACTTCTGGTTTTCAGTCTGGCGTGAGTCCAGGTTTGGGGACATCAGATGATTACAATATGCTAACTTCACCGCTGCTTTGGTGGTAGCCCTAATTCTGTTTTTCTCTTTTTCAACCAGCCTGCATTTCTTTTTTGGATTCCTCCATCAGCTCTGATATATTCTCTGCAGGTTTTATAGTCATAGTGAGTGGGAACGACATGGTGGGGTATGTTCACTCCATTGTACCCCAAAGCAGAAAAATGTGTTATACAGAGCATGGAAAGTTCAAGGAAAATATAATGTCATACAGTGACCTCCAGTAAATCAAATAATGTTATTTAACACGAGTTAAAAATTAAATTGTGTAGGTTTTTCTTTCATTTTTACAATTTAGAAGGCATTTTAGGATGATTTGTACAATCCAGCTGAAAAGTGTACCATGAGGAAATTAAATTCCTTCTTTTCTCTAAAAACAATTGCTTGCAATAAACAGAAATATTCAGACTAATATGCTGACCTTGAGCTCAAAATAGCAGGCATTTAATAATTGTTTGTTGTGACAGTTTCGGATGGTGTTTCTGCTACTAAAAATGCTTTCAAAACTTACAAGTGTGATTCTGAATTTCAGTGACAAACTAGACAAAAGATTTCTAAAACGTATTTTTAGAAGAATGTAATGGTCTTCCCATCATGGCTTTCATCTACCTCCCAGTCTCAAAACTTGACACAGCTCTACAAGTCTCCTGCTGTGTGGAACTTCTTTCTCTGTCTTCCCTAAAGGTGATTTGTCCTCAGACCTCAGACCTCAGAATCAGCCTGCCCTGAGTCATTGTCTCCTGGAAACTTTTGGGTTTTTTCCTTTTCTTTTTCTTATTCCTTTCCCTTCCCCTCCCCTTCCTCACCCCCATCTCTGTTTCTCTCTTTCCCTCTCTTTTTCATCCTGGGGAACTGAACCCAGGGCCTTCACACTGAGCTATATATCCCCAGCCCTTTATTATTTTTTTCTTTCGAGACAGGTTGGATTCAAATTTATGATTCTCCTGCCTCAGCCTCCCAGAGTGCTAGGATTACAGGTGTGTGTTGTGATGTCTGGCTGGATTCCTACCTATTTCTCCAGGGCTTTCTGCTCAAACTGTAGCTTCTATGTGAAGTCTTCCTCACTTTTCCAGGGAAGTACTGCTTTTCCTCCCATGTCCAGGAGCACCAACCTACCCTTACTTGAGTGTCATTTTAACAGAAATCTAACCGTTTCCTTATTTATCTCTCTTTCCTATTTGGCTATGATCTCCCTGAAGGTGAATCTTTGTCTTGCTCGTCTATTTCTAGCACCTATTGCAATGTCGGAGCAGAAGAAAAAAAGTAAGAGCAGAGGTCAAAGGCACATTCCAGGGTGCTCTGGCGCTGGTAGAAATACCAAGTTCACTTACGTCCTCAACGCAAGCAGCAGATACCTTCCCTTGTCACGCCCTTCACCTGAATCTCTCGGCCAAAGAAACTGTTAAAAGGAGACCTTGTGGGCCTGCAGGAGAGCTGGCCATTGACAATTACATATAAAAAAATTTCCCTACGTAGGTGTGCTGATAGGACTAGCACAGGACAAAAATCTTGACCAAACAGAAAGGTTGAAAGCCCATAACTTTGATTTTACAATCACTGTCCTATTCCCTGCTCCCACCTGGGCAGCTTGTGTGGCTCAATCCTAAGAAACAGTTTCACCTGGATCACAGCATCTCCATCATTTAATGATCTTTTGAACACCAAAAATCTTACAAGCAAGGATTAAAGTCGGGGTTAGTAAAGAAATAATAAATAGCAAAAGGGTGATTTGTGTCCCTTTCTCTGAGATGTGTTGCATTAAATGTTTTTCTTTCTCAAAGTTCCCCTTATGGATGAACACTGGATCTTGGTGATCTCTTTGATCATTGGAGAAATAGCAGCCCTTCACACCTGTAGGCATCAAATGTGTCTGTCAGCACTTTTTTAGATCAAGCATTTCAAAAATTCCTACCAAAACCTCCCTCTGTGGCTGTGACTACACTGTGCCAGGGCCCACCAAACAGAAATGTCCTAGTTGCTGTGTGATAAATAACTCCTGTCATCTCCTCTCCAGGCTCTGGGTTGAGACCAAGTCCTTAGCCCTGTAGTTGGGCTTACTGCACAGTGCCCGGGGCCCACTTCAGCCCCACACGGGTGACATCTGGGCTTCTCTCCAAGCTTTAAAAGATTGTTTTAAAATTTCCACTTTTGAAATAACTGGTGAAAGTTTGCAAAAATGGAATAAAGGATTTCCACATGCCCTTCACCCAGTTTTCCTAAATGGGAACATCTTTAATAATCGTAATACAATGATCAAAACCAAAAAATTAACATTGGAATAATGCTATTGTCTATAAAACTTATTTAAACTTCACCAGTTGTTCCCCTAATGGACACTTTCCGGTCCAGGATCTCATCCAGCATCATGCCCTATATTTAGCTGTTAAGTCTCTTTAGTGTCTTTTAATCTGGGTAGATGCTTGGTCTTCTGTGACCTCGATGCTTTTGAGTAGTGCTGGCCTCTTTTTTTTTTTTTTTTTTCGGTAAAATGTCCCTTCATTTGGGTTTATTTTATATTTCCTTGTGATTAAATTCAGGTTATGCAACTTTTGGCAAGATTACAATAGAAGAAGCTCAGTGAGCTAGTTAAAGACTAAAACTTACTTTGTTCCAGAATAGAGACCGTGGAGAGGGCTAAAAATAAGTCCTTCTACATGTGACTGAGTTCAGCTGGGCCTGGATTAGGATCCTTTTTAATAGTTCATTTATGGTTCTTTTCATATTTATTTTTCTTTTCCTCTATCCCTTCCCAAGGCCATGACCTTTGTTAAGGAGAACAGGCCCAGAGCGCTGGTTAAGGTATCTGGTTCTGGCTTGGGTCAACTCCAGGACATATGCCGGTTCCCCAAGGCCAGGAGATGGTGACTCTCGAGGCCAAACCGGAAAGGGTTCTGCACAGCATGGTCAGGAGTGTGTCCTTCAGTCCAAGACAGACAAGGGTTAAGTTCTACGCTGGCAAGCTAATGGACTGTGGGCAAATTACTTCACCTTTCTGAGCCTCAATTTCTTCATCTGTAAAATGGATTTGCAATGGGGACAGAGCACATCAAGGACATAGCATAGTGTCTGACTTGGAGAAAGTAGTTAGTATTAGCTAAAATAAACAAGTGTGATAATCCCAGTAGCAAACTCAAAAATCTCTCCGACGATATTCAGCCATCTAGCTAATGACGGAGCAGCCCAACCTGGGTCACTGGCAATATTTCTGAGTGAGATCCATGATGAACTGCCTGGGGCCGGAAAGGAGTTGGGCCTATTGGTTATGGCCTGGAGTAAGGCCTGAGCAGTGGGGTTTCTGTGCCCAGCTCTCTTGCTCATGGGGGAACACGGTCTTTCTGTCAGGTTTCTTCGAGGCTAACAGCATGTGGACCACTCTCTCGCGTCTATTATTGCTAGAACATCTTCCCAAAAGTAGTTTGTCTCCTTCTGCTGGGCTCTTTGGGGAAGGAAAAAAATAAATCTCTGTTCAACTTGGGTTCTCCAGCCGGGGCCAATACACTGCCCAAAGAGATTTAGGAGAAACAACAAAGAGATGTTTGTTACGGTGCTTTGCGGATGTGGACATGGGGGCACCTGGTGATGAGTGACCCAGAAAGTTGGGTAGAACTTGGGCTTTTAGGCCATCTTAGGCTGGAGGAGAAAGGATTGGGGTTTTGGGGTAGGGGACGCAAATATGGCAAGCAGGCATTGTTTAGTGAGGTTTGCAGATTTCAGTGGGCACCTTCTCCCTAGATAGAGGTTGCTAAAAAGTCCTCTTCCTGGTACAGAGCAGTGGGACACTTTTTACAAATGAAAAGTCCCTTAGCAAGTGTGAATTTCCTTGTCAAAAGGGAAACTTGCATCCTGTGTTTAGATCTTTTCCCATGGCTGCTGATTGTCAGCAGCTCAAAATAATCCACATGCAAGAGAGGCACCGTCGGGAGTGGTGTGAACTGGTGCCCCTCTATGTCAGTGCCTGCTCGGCTCTCTGGAGCTGTAGTCCACCAGGAGGGAAGGCCGTTTTCCAGGTGGAAAGGGCTGGTCTGGTCACAGGTGAAAAGGCCATTTAGGTAAAGGGTACAGGGGCCGGCCAAGGCCCAATTATAGGTGAAAGCGAATGGCCTGGGTGTATTGTATCTTTAAGGACCTCAAGGATTCTTGACTGGGGTTGTGTTCGGAACCTGCAGTTTTTAGTAAATGTACAATTTGTGAATTATGATACGTGTCTATTTTTTAAAATTTATCTTTACTTTTTCCATCCTATCTTAATGCCACAGCTGTCGTGGTCACCAGCTCCCTTCCTCGCACAGCAGCCCCTCTCTTGCTCTGTCTCCTCCCCTCACTCCGAAGGCTTCCTCCTTGTCCCCCCAACCTGCTCTCCCTCCTCCAGTCTCTCTCCTCCTCTCCACTCGGCTTTGAGGACTCGGTTATCAGGAATGTCACAGGCTGGCCTGAAGCCTCTTCCAGTTCCTCTGTCATTCTCCAAGTGGTTTAGGCCAAGTCCAGAGCAGGGATGTAGGCAGTGGAAATCCTTTCTGAGTGTGGGTGGGGTGGGCTGGGAGGTGGAGAACCTAAGAGGTTCAAGACCAGGTTAGTTCCGAACCCCAGGCTGAGGGGAGGTGTGGCAGGGAGGTGAGGCTGCAGACATGCACTTTAGCGCAGCCTCCCAGCTCTGCCTTCTATCTGGAGCTAAGGCGGTCCCTGCTCCCCATCCTCCCTGCGAGCAGGTGCACAGACAGGGGATGCCTCTGGTCCCTGTTCAAAGCGTATAAAATTTTAATTGAGAAACAAGGGAATTGATCCCCAGGGGGGAAAACAAAACCCTTCAAGTGCTTTTGAATTTCTGAAAACAAAACTCCCCCAAACAGGTGTTTGCACAAAGGTTTTTGCTAGACTTGCAAAAACCAACAGAGGAAGGCTGCCAGTGAAAGAGACATTATATTCCAAGCCAGTAAAGTCTCATTTGCAAACTGAAGAGGGCCTGTGTGCCTCCCACAAACCCACACGGACCTCTCCCTGCAGCAGCAGAGCTTGAGGCCTGGGACACGTTTGTTTTTAAAAGCTGATGAATCTTGTTGCTTTTCAAAGTAGATGCCTTCTGGATTTTTATTTACTTAAATATATTTATATCCTTTTATATTTGTTTTTCTTCTGCCCTTTGTTTTATTTTGCTTGTGTCCTTTATCCATTTAATTATTTAAAATTTTTATTGCAGTAAAAACATGTAGTATGCCTGCTTGCTTTTACTCTTATTTTTTTCAGTGCTGGGGATCGAACTGTCAGACAAGCACTCTACCAAGGAGCTAAATCCCCAACACTGAGAATGGCTCTCTTAACAGATTTTAAATGTCCAGTACAGTATTACTCACAGGCAGGATGTAAGCAGGTCTCCAGACCTTACTTATCGAACTGAAATTTTGTATCCTTGAGCAACCAACTTCTTATTTCTCTGTCCTCCAGTCTCTGTAGCCCTCATTCTACCCTTTGTTTCTACTTTGAGTCTGATTACTATAGATGCTTTCTAGAAATGGAATCCTGCGGTATTTGTCCTTCTGTGGCTGCTTATTTCACTTAGCATAAAGGCCTTACGGATCATCTACATTGTTGCATATGGCAGAAATCCCTTCTTTTTAAAGGCTGAATAGTACTCCATTGCATGTACACACCACATTTTCATTATCTCTTCACCCCTTAATGGACAGGTTGGTTACACCTCTTGGCTGTTATGAAAATATGCTTTAAGGATCATGAGGATGTGAATACCTCTGCAGGATCCTTTTGTGGTTCTGGGTAAATGCTTAGAAGTAGTATTTGTGGATCCTATTTAAGGTCAATTTTTAATTTTTTGAGGAATTGCTATAGCATTCCTATAGTGGATAGAACATTGTACCTTCATGTGAACAGTGCACAAAAGTTCTAACTTCTCTACATCCTCCCCAGTGCTTGTACTTTGTTCTTTTTGCTAATAGTCATTCCACAGGTGTGAGGCGATATCTCATAATGATTCTTACCTTTTGTTTTAAATGTAGCATCATCTTGCCAGTCAAGTGCTTTTTTCCCCACCGGGGAGATATTCAGATTGGCAAAGGGTGACTGTTTCTGCTTTAGTTTTCTTTGAAGGTACGATGGAACTCTTTAGAGTTATTTAGGTCAAAACAGTGTGTTGGACGGTAAGTCCTACTGTGTGTGGCAGGGGCAGAGCTCAGGGCTAGAAATACCGGTGTGGCCCCCATGGGCCCTGTGCCGCTGGGAGGCCAGGCTTCAAGCAAAGAACGCAGCCCAGGAGGGCAAGGAGCAGAGGGGTGAGCGCGGGGCCCGTGTGGTGCATGGTGTGGGGACCAGGGGAGCAGCCTCAGGCAAGGACAGGGAGGGCGAGAGGAAAGCATGGGCAAGGTCCAACGCCCAGGTGCCATGGCGGCCCGCGTGGTGCAAGAGGAGCGGGAGATGGCTTGGGGGTCCGTGTCTGCCCTGCCAGCCTCCCTGGTCACACCCTCTATGGTGCTGCCTCACATAGTCATGTCTCCTTGGGGTGAGCACATTTGCTAGGGACAGGGTAAAGCCCCGTACGTGCTTCTGCACCCTAGTCCTTGGCCCCAGCATGGCCCAAGGCTCCCGGCTTCACCAGCTAAGGCTGCTCTGAGCCTCTGCCCACCATCCTCAGGCTGAGCCCCTCTCCTGTTTCCTAGGCCCTGCCCTTGGCCTCTGCTCCTCCAGGTCCCAGTGGGGTCCTGAGTGACCTCGCAGCTGCGGCCCCTGCCCCCCTCCTGCTAATCTGATCATGTCTGCTCCATCCCTCACCCCCGTCACCCTGTGGGCCGCACGTGTGCCGTCTCCAACTTCCATCCTTCCTTCCCGGGTCCCCGGCACAGCCTTTTCCTCCCCTTAACTTTGCAAGACATCCTGGCACATCCAGCTGCCCTAACCCATCCTTGTCACCTTCCCACCCGCCACTCTCCCCAGGGCCCTGGATGACCAGTGCTTGATGTCTTTTTCTGCTGCCCTTGGGCTCTGGAAGCCGTGCGTTTCCTTTAAATTTCTTTTTATTTCGTTCTTTTTAAAGACTTGTATGATTGGAAAAGTGACCGAGTCCCCTCCCACAGCGCCGTGGGGTTCAGGGGCGTCCTGTTACTATTCCTGTAGCGTGTGGGGCCGTCGGCATGGACCAGTCACACACTGGGGCAGCGATGCTTTGACAGTGCCATGTGGCTTCATGAAGGGAAGTGGGTTAAGCCAGTGGGGCTGGGCTTCCAAGGATGAAAAGGCCTGATCCCCATCCCCTCATCCCACTGAGTCTGGGTGCAGCCTGCCCCCAGGAGGACAGGGTGGAGGTGGTCCTCTCAAGCCGGCTTGTCGCCTGGACAGCCCAGGAAGGGGTCCGGGTGCTTTCAGATGCAGAAGGAGGCCAGAGAGTAAGTGATTGGCCCAAGACATGCAGCAATTCCAGGGTTTAAATTCAAAACCAGGAGCAACGGGAGGCAATAGGAGGGGAAGACTTCCGGTCTCTGTTTCTTGGATGTCTTGCTCCATCTCTGAGAGGAGAGGTGGGCACTGAGTGGTCCACAAGAGCTCCTGCCCCGCCCGCCCTGGCTGCCTCCCACGGGGGCCCTTCCGGGCCTGTTGAAAACTGTTATACACCGCAAGCTGCCTCCTTTGCTGCTTGTGAAAGAGACTCCGCAGGAGCCCGACTGTCCCTAACCCTCTCCAGCCAGAGAGTTATTCCCTGAATTAAAGATGACTTCTACATTTTCCACTTAAAAAATGCTGCATAGTCCCTGGCAATGATTCTGTACAGAGAGGTGTCTATAGAAATTTTTGAGACCTCATGTAAAAAGCCCAGATGAAAATAGGAACTGTTTCTTTAATTCTTCTTATACAATTTTTAAGAACTGTTTTAATATTCCGTTCAACGCTTTCTTCCCTTTTTTCCCCTCTTTCTCTCTTGCTAGTTCTGAAAAATAAGTGCAGCCATAAATATGCAGAATGTAGAAAGCTGACTTTTCCTATATCTAATAAAAACCTTGGGGAGTAATTGAAATAACT